>JAIUZE010073287.1:0-188096 GCA_022085475.1 Heliosperma pusillum | reverse complement strand
TTAATAAAAATGTCCAAAATGAACATGCATGCTACAAGCTAGCTCTGATACCAATTGAAAGTCCATAGACCTTAATTAGACTCCTCTAATTAGTTTCTAAATTACTTGTTAATTTAGTATTTAATGATCTATGTAACATGCATGCAAATATAAAGACATTTATATAAGAGAAGAAATTTCCTAACATTGATATGGAAAATATAAGGGCACAACAATAACTCCTTCTTGTTGTTCTTGAGCTATAAATATGGATGAACACAAGCAATCTCCAAAGTAGAAGATCTCCTCTAAGTTGCACCAAGATTAACCCAAATAATCTACCCTTATTATTAACTAGATAATAAGATAGATAATATTCTACTAATATTATGACTATATTACTACACTAGTAATACTTAGTAAATATTAGTATTTGAGAGTTTTAGTGAGAAGAAGGATTTTTAGAAAGAAGTATGACAATTGCACAAAATCAAGTCATGTAAAATGAACAACTTTTGTTCATTATAAAGGCCATTTTGGCCGGTCATGTAGTCCATAATTGGACTCTTATTTTGTTCAATTTGATCACATGCATTTGAGTGGAGTGTTGTAGTATATGTGATGATTGTATTATACTTGTTATGTCACTTTCAATAAGTAACTAAAGAGTAAAAACAAGAACAAAATCATCACCCTGTAACTACAATCCAACCGGCCATTTTGGCCTAGTTAGGTCCATTTTGATTTTTGATATTTGTCTCACAAATACTTATTGATCATATGGTTAATTATCTTGTATAATTAAGTGTTAATTTGATCATATAACAATTATATGACTCAATTAAATAAATAATATGTACTTAACATTTTAAGTAATATTTTACCATTATATCAATATATAATGGGTCCCACAATGCTTAGTTAATTTATTTTACAACTCCTTGTAAATATAATTAACTAATTACCTCTATCTCAAAACCTCAACTAATTTAGTAATTTAACGATTAATTACTAAGTTAAATCTTATTTAATCGTATTAAAATAAGATATAAATTTATTAGTCAATTATCGCATAATTGAAAAATAAGTTTAATCGAATTTGAGTTCTTAACTCAATTTCTAAAATTAACTCTCGTACATATCGAATATATGTAATGTACTAATTAACTGTATCGTATACAAATAATTAGTTACTATTTGGATTTCATCCTTTAGGTGTGACCGAAAGGGATCAGTTGATCACCGCCGTCAAACGACAATAACGTCAAACTCTAGTTAGCCAACCGTTATTGATTTACGTTAATCAACTGACTAATCATATATATAGTTAATAAATATCCCAATTATATTCCATAATAAGATTTATTATGTGGCGCACTATTGTGGAGGACACCTACTCCAACACATATCGTAACAACCAATACCACAACCGACCCTCGATCCTATTTACTTGATAGTGGCGCAACTCACCATATTACGAGTGATCTCAACAATCTTGCTCTTCATCACCCTTATGACGGGGTCGACGATCTAATAATTGGAGACGGCTCCGCGCTCTCAATCCAAAATATCGGTTCTTTCTCTTACTTTACCTCCTCAAATTCGTTACAACTTAATGACGTCCTTCACGTTCCAAATATCTCTCGCAATATTATTTCTATTACTAAACTTTGTCACGATAATAATGTCGCTGCCATTTTCTTACCCAATTCTTGTCTTGTAAAGGATCTCAAGACCGGCCTCATTCTCCTCCAAGGCACTAAACGCAATGGTCTATTCGAATGGTGCCCCTCTACTCCATCTCAAGCCTGCCCGAGTCTCCTCCTTTCGTGTGGCATCATCTCTTAGGCCATCCTTCATCTAAAGTTCTTAGTCTTATTAGCAACATTGGACAATTCTCTGTTCAATCGTCCCTATCCTCGGACTGCTGGTCGTGTGATATCAATAAGAGCCATAAGCTCCCGTTTTTTATCTCGTCCTTTACTACTAATGCACCATTACAATTAATTTTTCGGATGTTTGGACATCTCCCGTTTTATCTTATGACAATTTTAAGTACTATGTTATTTTTGTGGATCACTTTACCAAGTATATGTGGCTATATCCGTTGAAACATAAATCCGATACATATGCTACCTTTCTTCGCTTTTGTGCTTTAGTCGAAAAATACTTTAATATGACAATCATTCAAGTCTTCTCCGAAAATGGAGGTGAATACCTCAAACTCATAATTCTTCTCTTATATCTTATAATTGTAACTTTGGATCCACTTTCATATACGTACACAGTATCTGTATCAGTAGTAGTGAACTATTTTTTTTTTATATTTTACATTGAATTCGATTTCTTGCGATAGGAGGAAGCTCAAGAAATCCAACTTACTGACTTAGTATTAGTAAATCTCCGAACACCATTTATACAACCTAACTGTTATACGTCGTCGGTGTATTACTGTGAACTATAGTTAGTTAGAATTAGTCAGCTCTACTATGTTGGCTCAAGTATAAATAGAAGAGGTCTTGTAATCATATACTCACTTCTTCATAATACAGAATTATATTGTTAACACATTCTCTCTCTAACATCTCTATAACAAACTTACAATAAACATAACTAACTTCTACTCATATCAATGGAGGATCTCTGTTTCACATGGTATCTAACGTCTTCAGGCGTGGGGTTCTGGGTTAATTACTCATCTATTCTTCTGTATATTCTTATATTCTTCCGCAATCTTGAGTTCTTCTTTGTAATTGTGAGTAGATTCTTATATTCTTCTTCATTTTTTATTTTTCCTCTATATTTCTCAGTTTTCTGATTAAATACACCATATAGCAAAATGTCTGATGATGCTTCTTCTGCTGCTTCTCCATATGAAGTGTTTGATGATCCTTTATATGTTACAAACACTGATCAACCTTCTAATTCTCTAGTAAACATCAAATTTAATGGCAATAATTTTTTGCATTGGAAAAGAGAAGCTCTTCTTGCATTAATAGCAAAAAATAAAGATTGTTTTGTTGATGGCTCGTTTAAAATGCCTGTTAGAACTGAGAAAACTTATCATCAATGGGTTCGATGTGATATTCTTGTTATGCACTGGATTAAGAATTCGATAGTTGACACAGGGGCCTCTGATCACACGACTTCAAGAGTAGATTTACTTGATAATGTAAGGTCATTGGTCAAGCCCATCATGGTAGGTTTGCCAGATGGAACCATCAAGTTGGTTCATCAAATAGGGGATATTAAGTTAACTTCTGCTATACAACTAAGAAATGTGTTAGTAGTACCAGATTTTAAGAGAAATCTGTTATCTGTGAGCAAGTTGATACAACATTCACCCATGATTGTGCTATTTACTTCTAAATATTGTGCATTCCAGGACCTTATCAATAAGACAGTCTTGGGTTTAGCCAAAATAAGGAAAGACCTCTACTGGTTTGAACCAGCTTTGAAAAATAAAGCTGCACCTACAGGCACAAACGATTCAAGAACTTTGACAAACAAGGGATTTTTGTCTAGTTCAAATGCTTATAATACAGTTTGTAACATGGAGCTTTTCCATTCTATGTTTGGACACAGTTCATTTGATAAGTTGAAACATGTATTACCCTTGACAATGGATTCAGTAAAGAAGTTTTCTCGTGAAACTTGTCATTTGTCCAAGTTACATATGCTGCCTTCCCATAGAAGTCAGTCTTATGCAAAGGGTTTGTTTGATTTGGTTCATTTAGATCTATGGGCGGCTTATAAGACTTGCACAATGAGTGGGGCAAAGTATTTTCTGACTGTGTTAGATGATCATTCAAGGGTCACATGGATTTATTTGTTTCAGAATAAACATCAGGTTCCTGAATTGATATAGGCTTTCATTTCATATGTTGAGACACAATTTGACGCAAAGATTAGAATGTTCAGAAGTGATAATGGCACAGAATTCTTCCAACAATATTGTGACAGAATTTTTAAAGAAAAAGGCATAATACATCAAAGAAGTATTGTAGGAAGACCACAGAAAAATGACCGTGTTGAAAGGAAGCACAGACATCTTATTGAGACAGCTAGAGCATTAAAAATACATGCTAATCTGCCTAATAATTTTTGGGGTGAGTGTGTCTTGACAGCCACCTATTTGATCAATAAGATGCCTACATCTGTGTTAGATTGGAAAACTCCATTTGAATTATTGTTTAAACAACAACCTAGTTATATACGAAGAGTTAAGAATTTTTGGATGTCTATGTTATGCACCTGTGCCTTTGTCATCCAAAGATAAGTTTGGACCTAAGGGAAGAAAATGTGTCTTCATATGATATCCTTTTGGTCAGAAGGGGTACAGATTATATAATTTATCCACTCACAGCATCTTTGTTGCTAGAGATGTTATTTTTGAAAAAGACATTTTCCCTTTTAAGGTAAAGTTCAGTTCACATGTTGAAACCACGGTGGTGAATTTGTTTTATAATGATCCAGTGACAGATTCACAGTGTCATCTAAGGCCATCACAACCTGAGACTGTTACCATACCAGAAGTACAACATGAGAGTGAAAGCAGAGTTGACTTGGAGGTTACAGTTCAGGATAATGTTGTTTCCCAGCCACTTCAGAATGATACTGCTAGGAATCCTGCTACTACTACTGCAGGACCTTCCAGACAATCCTCTAGACCTAAGCAAATGTCAACTAGGTTGAAGGGTTATCATTGTCCTCAGAAATTACCTGTTCAACATTCCTTATCCAATCAGACTACCTCTATTTGTTTTGCTTCATCAGTCTTGGATAGCATGATAGATTTTTCTGCTAAATATGTGAATTCCTTGGCTACTGTTTTGAAGGAAACAGAACCTTTATCTTATAAAAAAGCTAGAACTGATCCTAGATGGCAGGCAACAATGGAGAAAGAGTTAATTGCCTTGGACAAAAATAAGACTTGGGAATTGACTACTTTGCCTGAAGGTTACGAAGGCATTGGCTCTAAATGGGTTTATAAGATCAAGTACAAGGCTGATGGAACTGTAGAACGTTTTAAAGCTAGATTAGTAGCCAAGGGCTACAATCAAGTGAAGTACAAAGACTATGTTCATACTTTTTCACATGTGGCAAAATTTGCTACAGTCAGGATTTTGCTTTCCATAGCAGCAGCAAAGGGGTGGCCTTTATATCAATTAGATATTAATAATGCTTTTTTACATGGGTTTTTGGAAGAGGAAGTTTACATGACTCCACCTGATGGTTATGACCAAGCTGTTAAAGGACAGGTATGCAAGCGTAAGAGATCTCTATATGGACTCAAACAAGCATCTCGACAGTGGAATATAGAGTTGACAAAGTTTTTACAGGCTGAAGGTTTTGTGCAGTCTAAGCAAGATTATTCCTTGTTCACCAGAATTCATCCTATAACCAAGAAGTTTACTGTTACACTTGTTTATGTGGATGATGTGTTATTAACAGGAGAATCAAATTTAGAAATTGCAGCACTTAAGAAGGGATTAGATGATGCTTTTACAATCAAAGATCTAGGAAATTTAAGGTATTTCCTAGGCTTGGAAATAGCAAGGAACAGTTCAGGGATTTTGGTCAATCAAAGAAAGTATACAATTGACATATTGAAGCATATGCAGATGGAAAATTGTACTCCTGCTGATTTCCCTATGCCAAAAGGACTCAAACTGTCAACTGATACATGTGATTTACTTGAGGATCCTGAAAGATACAGATGTTTGATTGGAAAATTATTATATCTTAACATGACAAGACCAGATATATCTTACTCCACACAACATGTAAGTCAATTTTTAACACAGCCTAGGGTTCCTCATATGCAGGCAGCACTGCATGTTCTAAGATACTTAAAAAAGATAGTCAACTCAGGCCTGCATTATCCTGTTGATTCTCCATTAACAATCACTGCCTATAGTGACTCTGATTGGGCACAATGTGCATTATATGAGAAATCCTTAAGTGGTTACTGCATTTTCATTGGTGATTCATTAGTCTCGTGGAAGACAAAAAAGCAGAAAACAGTTAGCAAAAGTTTTGCTGAGGCAGAATACAAGAGCATGTCATTCACAGTAAGAGAAATGGTGTGGATAGTGAATATTCTTGCTGATTTACACATCCATGTACCTACACCAATACCACTATTCTGTGACAACATTACAGCACAACACATTGCTCAAAATCCTATCTTCCATGAAAGAACAAAACATCTGGACATTGGCTGTCACTATGTTCGGGAGAAAATGCAGGAAGGTTTTCTGATTACTAGACACATTAGAACAGGGTTGCAAATTGCAGACATTTTCACAAAGGCATTAGGTACTCAACAACATGAATTCCTAAGATCCAAGCTTGGTCTTGTCCAGTCCAGCTTGAAGGGGGGATGTGAACTATAGTTAGTTAAGACTATAGTTAGTTAGAGTTAGTTAGCTCTACTATGTTGGCTCAAGTATAAATAGAAGAGGTCTTGTAATCATATACTCACTTCTTCATAATACAGAATTATATTGTTATCACATTCTCTCTCTAACATCTCTCTATAACAAACTTACAATAAACATAACTAACTTCTACTCATATCAATGGAGGAACTCTGTTTCACAATTACTAATTATCGTCGAAAAATTACATTGACTTTCACCTTTTACCCTTCCCCTCTTTCCCTCATATAAAAACTAACATTTGATATTTTTAGAAACTTATATCATATTTTTAGAATCTCACCTCACTTATATTAATTCCGTCTCATAAAAAGTTCCGTGTCATAAAAAAATTAAAAACCGCTTCTACAACCTCGTCATCATCAACAACGATTGCAATTTGCTTCTTCATTGAATCGAACAAGTAACTATACAAACTTTTTTAGTTTAGGATAGAACGGATTAGCGTAGATTAAACCGAGTACTAATAGGCTATCGCACACCTAATCAAAGATAAATACCCTAGATACAAATGAATGTAGTAATAGGGGTCGAACACAAGGAGACGGGAGTTGCTAGCAAGTTGTTATGGAGTGAATTCTATCAAGGTCGGTCACAAATGATTTTTGGTTTGGTGATCAAAACAACAACAATAATAAAGGAAGAGTCTAGGGAGGTCGGGTCACACATGCAAATTATGTAAATGCTCAAGTCAAACTAGTACATTGATAATAACGATAATTGTTTAGGCTAAACACACCCACCTCTCGATATTAGTGTCAACCATAGATCGGGTTCTAACAAACTCTCGCTTTGGCTAGGTCGATCTACTAACACATGCTTAGTCTAATTCAATTCTGTGCCTCTCGACTTATAGAAAGAATTAACGAATATAATCAAGGATTGTGATCAATAATCAAAGACTAACAATACAATGCAAGCATGTGATAGAAACAATTATTTGATATCATAACATCTCATTTCAACAATTGCAAATATTATTTATGCATGACTTCCCTAATTCCCTAGACAAAGTAACTACTCTTGCATAATGATAACTAATCTAATGACAAATGATAAAGTAAACATGATAACTAACTAATAATGGAAATGACAAAGGAAATAACATAACAATACAAGAAATAGAATTACCTCAACAAAGGAAATAAAACTTGGAATTGAAGAAAACAATGGAACAAAATAACTTGCAAATGAACTTGTAATATAAATTGAAATACTTAAAGAAATTATTTGTAACAACTAATGAAAACTAAACTATTCTAAACCTAATCTAATGACTAATGACATTGTGTAAAAGAGTGTTTTTAGAGTGTAGCATGATGTACAAGATATGAAAAAGAATGCCCCTAAGTGTCGAGGTCCCTCTCCTTTATATAGGGAGAGGGACTTGAAACGGAAGATTTCACAGAGGCCAAACCTCGATCGGGGAATGGAAACCCCGATCGGGGTTTCAGTAATCCAGGAACAATTGCTTAATTGCTCAATTAAATGCTTGAGAATCCTATGCTATGCCTTTAAGCTCCTTAATTCTCCGGTTAATTGCATTGTTTGGCATCCCATGAGCATCCAAAGAACATCCCTATGTTGAGTTGTTGACTCCTTAAGTTGGGCTTCATTTTGGTTTATCATTTGTACACCAAACCATTTTACAAATCTTCATGCTTGAGCTTGTCATTCTCCAAACTATTCTTCCATGACTTCCATTAGCTTAGTGAACTTTGATGCTTGCTAATGTGTTAGAAAAAAGCCTCTAAATGCTTAGATTCCTACAAAATGTAACAAACACAAGCAATACACCTAGAATACGTAATTAGCTCACAAATATACTAAATAAAGTATAATAATCAAATAAACCGAGCTAAACTAGAGAGTTAAACTATATATAAAATGGACTCATCAAGTACGTAGAAGTTCCCGTTCCCAATTGTGTTTAGCCTTTATCGTTTGACGTTTTTTAAAAAAATACACTAGTCTACTACTCCCTCCGTCCCAGTCAATTGTTTACACTTGCTTTATTTCCCCCTCACAAAATAAAGCAAGTGTAAACATCTCACTGGAACAGAGGGAGTAGTGGCCATCTCGTCCGACCCTAGAGCCAGTCGAGCGGCCATCTTGTCCGACCCTAATAATCAATGTCGTCGCTCCCGTCAACGAAATTCTACACAAATTAAGAAAACATAAATTAATATCGTATAATTTAAAAAAAAATAAGAAGTGCTGACAACTAGTCCAGCCCTAGGGTCAAATGAACTGGCTCCTCTTCCGGCTCTAGGGCTGGACTAGTTGACAAGCCCTAGGGCCGGAAGAGGAGCCAACTCGTCTGACCCTAGGGCTGGACTAGCTGACAACTCATCCAGCCCTAGGGACGGAAGAGGAGCCAGCTCGTCTGACCCTAGGGTTGGACGAAATGGCTCCTCTTCCAGCCCTAGGGCTGGACTAGTTGTCATCTCTTTTGGCAGTATTATTGATTTTTTTTTTTAAATAAATATTACGAGAAAATTAAATTCGTAAACATACATCTTCATTTTCGTTACTAGCTTGATTATTTTCGTAATCGTTGTTATCCGTCATTGTAACTGTCTCAAGAAACTGTCTTTGTGTTTTTTTAATAATTTTTTAGTGAAATCAATTTTTTTTTGTGAAAAACTAACTTAGTGAGAGAAAGAGGTAAGTTTTATGACAAGGGAAAAATCGGTAGTTCATTAGTAATGTTTCGACGATCTTTAGCAGCACCCTTATACAAGTGCTCGTGGTACAATTTTCAAACTTTTGAATAAATTCAGGAGCTTAATTATAACGTTTATGAGCTTATTATGAGTTTTGTTGTGAATTTTTCTTAGTTTATCCAAATAATTATTGTAATTAGTTAAATTTCGCGCACTAGTTTACTAAATTCCGCGCATTTTGCTTCTTATATTCCATAATTGCCCTTCGTCTTAAAAACTAATTAAAAAAGTTCCCTCTCTTGTCATTTATTAAAACCTATGAAAACCTAATTAATTCATTAATAATTCGTCAATAATTGATCGTAGTTCGCGCATATCACAAGTAATTTTTCTGTGTTATCAACTTTTATATATCGTCTTTTAATCAATGTAACTAATGTTTTTTCCTATTAAAAGAGATTTATTTTTTAAATTAGGGTTTGGATTACGATAAAAGAACTTTTATATACCCTCCATTTCCTATTGAAAGAACTTTTATATACCCTCCATTTTTTCAGAAACCCCAACTACAAATTACCTCAATTATTTCACAAGTTGATTCTCTTCGCTATTCCGCCTTTTTAAATGCTGGTAAATTTTGAATTTTGATGGTACAAGACCGTCGCAAACTGAAAATTTCAAGCGTAGGTTTTAAAATCTCCACTGAGTTGTGTTTATAATGAATGTGGGACTTTCACGAATCGCTTGCAGATGCCAAGAGCTTGAAATGCACCAAACAAGAGAACTCATTTCGTTACTGCTGCCGAACGAGGAGAATCTAGTGAGCCGGTGGTACCTAGTGTTGCGGAATACCCTAGTGTCCTATTCCGTGACTTTACTCACAAGAAGGCTTTTGAGGCCTTGATGGGATTCTCCCTCAAGCCTACTAGGTGCGTGGACTCTAGTACCTTGAAGCTTATGGGGATTGATGAGGATGCCTGCCACATCTTCAGATCCTTGGGGATGACAGGGTTGTACCGACTGCGAAAGAAGACCTATGGGTTCTTGACCTTAGAATTCTTGAGTTCATTTGTGTATAATGCGGCTGAGGAGAAGGTTAGATTTTGTCTCATGAATGGTGAACACAACTTGACCCTTGACGAATTTGCGGAACACCTTGACCGGGCTAAGACCAAGGAGGGCAGTCGAAAGACTATAGGTTTGGGGCTGGGAAACGCTACTTCTTACTTTCACCTACTCACTGGCGGGCCATTGTCTAGTGTGAGCTCCTTACTGATAAATGATGCTCAGCACCCGACCCTTCGACTCTTTCTGAGGATGTTGACTTGCCTACTTTATGGGCAAAATGACATTAGCAAGCTCAACTCCAACGAGGTTTTGTTGCTATTATAATACCTGAACCCAAAGAGGGAGAGACTGGTTTCTTACAGCGCCCCTGCGATTGTCTGTGCTCGTTTAGCATAGATGACCACCTCGGGTACTAGCCACCGTAACCTTACTTGCGGTACGATTGTGTGATACACGAATTGTTGATCCTTGCCGAACTGTGATACACGGGGAACCACAAGGGGCGCACTTGGGTGGACAAGCGTAGAAAAACGCATTTGTGGAGTCGCCACCAATTTTTGTGGGAAATTGAAACCGTTTGAATACTATATGCCATGTCAAGACATAAAGTAATGACATGAACACTAAGAACTCGTTACCCTTAGCATTCTATGTCTAGAATGACTCTCGTGGATGCCAATGAACACGGATGTTCACAGAGATCTGGAGTAAGGGGGGAGGGTACGTATTCGAAAGCTCTTTAATCGAACACCTAATCCCGCCCGCCTCGATAGCGGCCTCTACTAATGATTAAGGAAATTGTTCGTATTTTATATGTCATCGATAAAAGCATGCAATGCAACATCCCAACATTTTAACCCTAGCATATGAATTAGACTATGCCGATAAATCATGTAATTAACACTCAATTATGTCGAATTGGGAATTAGAATTAATTACACACGAAATGCAAAGAAATCATACAATTACAATGACTAAATAAAATTACAATGGAGTATTGGATCTACGTCAGAAATATACTCAAAACGGAGATTTGAAGTAAAGGAAAAGGTTTGAAAAACTAAAAGACATATTAGAAGCGATATTACAGCTAATAGTTAATTAATTACGTAGTTAAAGCTACGTCAAGGCGAAAACATAATTTCAGGGACATAAATCAACCCAGAACACGCGCAGCAACAGCAGCGTCCTCTGGAAGAGGCGCAGTGCCTGTTGCGTCTGTTCTTGAGTTGAATTTTGACTGTGAAGTCAGAATCGCAAGAAGTTAATGTTGTTTTTATATTTACGATGGATTATTGAACTATGACTCGATTAGAAGTGATTTAACATATTAATTACTATGCTACAATTTGTATCAATGATGAATTTCAGAGATTTGATATGAGCGAATCAAACCTCTAAAACCCTAATTTGACTCAAAGACGAAAACCCGCTAATATCGAATTATTAGGGATCTACGTCAAGAACAAAATGTTTTATGTAAAAGATAAATACGATTTACAGTTTATAAAAAAAGAAAATAAAATAAGAACGAGTTTACAGAAACCAGAGGAAGAAGAAGAAGAAGAGCGATACCAGGGCAGCCTCTGGAAGAGGCGCAACAGATGCTGCGATCCTTCGAGAGGGCGCAGCTGCTGCTGCGATTCTTCTCGACGTCAAGATCACTGCTAAAAAGGTTTTATAAAAAGGTTTTGATTATAATCGACTTTAAATTTATTTCTAACGTGAATCTTACATTAATGAACAGAAAAAAAAATACAAATAGAAGACGGGATTTACACCCTCAGACTTACATGTTGGCGAAACGAGATTAACTAAGTTAACGTTTTAGCGATAGCTCGACTTGAATGTATGCAGAAAGTGCCCTCGTTAGAGGATCAAAGTTGATTGAATTATTGATTGAATTGATTGTGTAGTGATCAAATTGGGTCGGTCAATGCAAATGTGACGGGTACCCAGAAGGATCTGAGCTTACGTGATCGATTGATCAAGCACATAGATGTCAATAGCTTAGAGCAAGGTCTAGAATACAAAGGGAGAAGAGAAGGGGCAGAGCACTCGCGTGCCTTAAAAGTGAGAACGAAGCTCTCCATTTATAGTAGAAAATATGAAGAGTTTAAGAACAGCTCAAACTTTGGAAAGAACAGACTGGGGAAGAGGCGCAGCAGGTGCTATGCCGACTGCGATCTTTCGAAGAGGCGCATCACCTGCTTTGTCATTTCCCAAGATGTTTCCTGCTACGGAAGAAAGATTCCAACGTTTCTATTACGGAATTGTGGTTGATCTACACTTCCCTTTTAAAAAAGATACGAAATATATTTTATAAAAAAGATAGAATTTGAAATATTAATAAAAAAACAGAATATTTTAGAGCGTTCCGACTCGGCATTTTAAAACGGTTTCTAGAAAATGAAGCGGTTTTTGACCCGGACTCCAAATGAGCTTTAATGACTGTCAAAACGATTGTATCGGTGCGTAGATGACGACCAAGGGGTAGACACAAGTGTTTGAGCTATCACTTGTTGATAAACTTACGAATTGACATAAATCGTTCCGCGTACCAAACATGCGGCCCAATCATCACTTGATGGTTGGTGGAAGGTGTAGAAACAATGTATCTACAGAGCCCTCACTTTGACTGACGCGTGGACAAGACAAAAGTCAAAGTATAGCCATCAGGTCAATCGAAGATTACAACCTGACGACTATGACGACGCGAGGTGGCTCTAAGGGTATGAACCAAGGACCTGTCGTCGGGAACATTTTAAAGTATGTCAACCATCGGAGAGGGTCGTTTAAAGCCCGTTAGACTACGTATAAAAGCTCGTCGGCCATTAGAAAGAGTCATTCCTGAGGCATCTTCGTATTTGGAGTGAGATGCGATGTAAGGCTCGCCAGGCGTTGAGTGGGCTGCGTCGTGAGGCTCGCCAGCCATCATATGTGAGAATCTGTCTGTCTCTGTCCTCAGGCAAACTCTCGTTGGGGAAACATGTATATTGAAAGAAATCTGCGAAACTTGATATATGGAAGACTCTGTCAGGATTGAATCATTCCGGGGAATTTGCTCGGTTGTGGCGAGCAAAATACTTGTAATAAAGACGAGTCCACGGATTGTATGTCCGAAAGGTGGGTCCTGCTGGGATGATAACATCATGTGACGGTTTTAAAGCCTGTCAAAGCGCGGATATACGGAAGACTCTGTCAGGATCGAATCATTCCGGGGAATCTGCTCGGTTGTGGCGAGCAACAACCTGATGATAAAAGACGCGCCCACAAATTGTATGTCTGAAAGGTGGGTCCCTGCTGAGATGACAACGTCATGTGACGGTTTTGAAGCCTATCAAGGCGCGGGTATACGAAAGACTCTGTCAGGATCGAATCATTCCGGGGAATCTGCTCGGTTGTGGCGAGCAACATCCTGATGATAAAAGACGGGCCCACGGATTGTATGTCAGAAAGATGGGTCCCTTCATTGCTTGTTTCTTGTTATTTTTTTAATTGGTTAGCAAAGTGACGAACGATCGTCAATTAAAGAGTTATTTGATCTTTTTAGGAGATCGAGGTGGCAGGCGTCAAGCCCCCAGGTTACCTCGAGGTGTTTTATTTTAATTGAATTAATTTGAGAACTGACGAACGATCGTCAATTAAAGCGTTATTTGATCTGTGTAGGAGATCGAGGTGGCATGCGTCAAGCCCCCAGCTTACCTCGAGGTACTGTCTATGTTCATTATTTTGATTGCATAGGAATGTATTTGATTTGACCCTTATTAACATTTGAATACAGGTGGCACCGTCTCAGCACGTAGCGTTGTGGAGGGTGGCCAACCGGCTGCGGCTACGGCCATCGAGGCGCTCTTAGGTAGCCGGGATAGACAGGTATGAACCTTTCATTCCCTTTACATCTTATTGGATTTCTTGTGTTTTTGAAATGAAATGACTGAAATGAGGCATTTCTTCACAGAGAGACTTGGAGCGGGAGTTGGCGGAGTCCCGGGAGGAGAAAGCTCGTCTGTTGAGGGAGTTGGAGGCCAGGGATGCTGAGATCGCCGCTCTTGACGCGACTGTAGCCGAGCTGGGTGGCGATGAGGATTAGTCGTCCTATGTTTTACCATTGACTTGTACATTTTGGATTGTTTTGTACGTTTAGGATTTTGACTTTGTTTCGGGCGCGAGCCCCAGTTTTGGATCTTTTGGACTCTGTTTTGGGCGAAAGCCCCCAATTTGATGTATATATCTTCTTTTGATTGTATTTGATGGCATGAGTGCCTTTGTTGTTGGGTATTCTTTATTCCTGCAGTTTAGTCTAGAAAACAAGTTTGGTAGACGACAGTTTCTGCCGTCATGCTACCGAAATTCACATAGAAATTACATAATGTACATATAGCATATTGGTGACCTAAACTGGTGCAAAACGGGCTACTCCCTTAAAAAAGAATTTTAAAGGAAATGTATAAGTGTAAAGGAAATATATGAGTGTTTGAAATGACCAGACATGTGTAAGTGTTTGAAATGACCAGACATGTGTAAGTGTTTGAAAGAAAGAAAGAGGAGTGAAATGATTCTTAAGAAAATGAATAAGCGTGCTCATTTGGCGGTCATGTCCTCTCTAATCTCGAAAAGCGAATCCGACAAGGATTAGGAAATCCTAGATGAAGTTAGTTAAGAAACCGACGAGATTTTCCTTTATTATTCTTATCGAATTTCAAATGCAAAAGCAGATGTCCTTCTATTTAAATTTAAAATAATGACGGGTTGAGTCCTGTGAAGGATTGCCTACGTATTCATTAAAAAATGAAATCAAACCCTGTGCGTAGTTCGAAAGAATGTAAATGAATAATCGTTCGAAGTAAGAGCTTGTAATGAACTTAGAAAAATGTAGCTTGTGCTTTTTACTTGACGACATAAGGATATCCAAATGTCAAAATGTAAGAGCATGGCGACGTTGATTTTGACTGGCCAGGGGCCGATTTCGTGTCGCATGAGCGGCACGTGTGTTACGCGAGGCGTGTTTTTTGCTTTTTGCCTGAAAATTTGTATGAGTTTTGCCCTCTTTACAGTAACAAGCTCGGCAAATTACGCAAAACTAATACTATAGAAAAAAATACTTTTGTGACCGTATAAGCTTAGTGTACATCCATCAAATTCTTAGATGCTAAACAAGGGTGAAAAAAATGGAATGGAGTGGATGGTTTTAAAGGTGTTAGAAGACACTGTAGATCTGTGTATCTCTCTCACTCACCTAAATAAATGAAAGGATCGTCCAAAAGGTCATGGAGACACGGTAACTGCGAATTGATTCGTCTAAAATATGTGAAAAGATGACTACTTGAGGGATTTTGTTTTGTTTGTAATTTTCGACTAGAGAGATTTTTTTGATTTTTGACACTTTTAATTTGTATTGATTGACTGGATTTTTTTTTATATATGACATTTTGAATTTGTATTGATTGACTGGATTTTTTTTGTCTTGTCTCTTAAATTTTTTGAAAATATTTGAGTCTTTTGATTTGAAGTCGTTGGACTGTTTGTTTTTAATAACTTTAGGTACGATTGCACTAAAAACTTGGTTTGACCCTCAAGCGAGCTAGTTTGCTAGCACACATGGTAAGGGTATTAAATTGTTTGGCATAGTATGCAATGTGTCTTTATCTGGTAGTCATATGAAATATAGGAATTGACGAATAAGGTATAAATAAAAAATGGAGTCTCCAAACCTAGAGGTCACCTAGAGACACGGCGATCAAGGAATTTTCACACCACAAGATATGGAAAAGATGGTAAATGCACGCCCCCGTTCAGGCTTATTCTAAGAGGTCGAGTGATCTACACTAAAGAGATACGACCTAAAGTATTTCGAGTCTATTCTACTAGTTAAGGGTAAAAAGTAGAACAAGTGAATAATAAAAAGTACATGTGCTCTTTTTTTTATTCTTGGCAACTTAAAGAGGACTAGGATGGTCCCATTTATTAACAAATGCTAACATAGTGAAGACAAATAGCCACTTTCAAATGTCGTCCTCAATTCTTGTTCCTATCACAGTTAAGTCTTTCAAAGACTTTATGTTTTGGTATCTCAGGTGGTTTGCATAAATAGGTCTTAAATTGTCTACGAACTTTTCCACAAGAGTGGCTTCATCTGGACATTCAACAAGCTTTGTGCTAATCTTCCTCCACCTACTTAGGAAGTCGGTGAAACCTTCTTTCTCATTTTGGGTAAGAACCTCTAGAGTACGCATATTGACTTGAAATTCAGCATTGTCTGCGTATTGCTTGGCGAACTCGATTGCGGCATCATCCCAGGTTGCAATTTTATTATATTCCAGAGAATAGAACCACTTCTTAGGAATGGTGTCGAGAGATGAAGGAAAGATCCTTAGGAAAATCTTGGATCAGATGCCATTGATAGACATGTAATCTTTGAAAGCACGAATATGATTCAAAGGGTTCTCATGCCCCTTGAACTTTGGGATGTCATTTATGTTGAAGTTGGTTGGCAATTGAGTACTTACAGCTTCATATTTGCGATTATTTTCCCTGTAGATGTCATCCCTCTTGAGGTACATTAGTTGCTCCTCCAAGTATTGAATTCGCTTTTCAGCTTCACTAAGAACTGGTGGGGGATTGACTTCTAGTTATCCCTTGAAGGGAGGAATGTTATCGTGCACACTGGCATCAGGAACGTCTGCAGGAGGAAGCCTAGTTTCTATGGCAATAATTCGGCCTTCAATGGCATTGAGGCGAGCATAAGCTTGGTCCTGACTTGTTTGGGGACGGATGAGCGCATCTAGGACTAGATTATTACGTTTCGGATTTGGATCAGCTGGATGAACGCTTGCATGACTAGTTCCCGGCATCTTGGAAAATGAGATAAGTGACCGAAGACGGATCAAAACACGATCGACCATTCTAGCACACTTATTCAAAAGGACTCGACTTGTGAAGTGGGAGTGTGCCACTGTGCTAAGTGAGTTTTGAAAATGACAAGATTTGAAATGTTTGTCCTAAGAAACCGTAGCGTGGTTGTAGAAGTGATGACTCCAAGTGGAGAATGACTCAACTTGTGAAGTGGGTGTGTGCCACTGTGCTAAGTGAGTTTTGAAGATGACAAGATTTGAAATGTTTGTCCTAAGCAACCCTAGTGTGGTTGTAGGAGTAATGACTCGAAGTGGAGAATGACTCGACTTATGAAGTGGGTGTGTGCCACTGTGCTAAGTGAGTTTTGAAGATGACAAGATTTGAAATGTTTGTCCTAAGCAATGACAGGCTAAAAATCGGTGTCTTTAACTCCGGAAATTGGCAAGGCCAAATAACAATTTAAAATACCTTAACTAGACTCAAATCATCCTAAATAAAAGGGTAGTAAAGGTAAGTAAAGGGTCGAACCCAAGGGAAGGCGGTATAAGACTAAGCTAACTACTAAACTCTTGATAAAGACTAATTAAGAGTTAAACACTAATTAAGGTACTAATTACTAATTAAGACAATAATTGCTAATAACCATAAACAATGATATTCACAATGAGAAAACATGTAGATTAACATATAAGAAGAAATTTGGTTAAAAAGATTACTCACAAGCCAAAGATATGAACTTTCTAGGCAAGACAATAGAACAAACACCGTGTATGCAAGATATCAATATGAGACAAACACTTAGTCCAATTATCCCAAGATACACAACATTTATCAAAGTTGACTCCTTTATACTCTTCTCTTTATCTATCTAATACTACCTCCTAAGAAAATAGTCAACATGAATTAAAACATCCAAGATGAACCCTTTACAACTTAATTAATACTTATTAAAACATAAGCACAACTAAAGGAGCAAGCTTTAAGAATTAAACCAAAGGATTAAGTTAGAATCATGTAACACAACAATAAACCATGTTATAATTAGAGAACATACAATTTTCTACCCAAAAGACTCCAACTTTAAACCAAAGTTGCAATCTTTCAAGTTTACTTCACACATTCAAATGTAGGGTAACTAATCCTACCAAGAAAAAGCATTCATTAAGCAAATAGAATGTAAAGCTAGTTAAACTAAACATTCATTCTACTCAACACAAGTAGGTATTACAAGAAAACGGTACTAGATAAAAGAGATAAAGATAAAACAGATAAAGATTAGAGAGTCATACAATGCTAAAGTTTTGCACTAATTCAGATTACAGCAAGTGGAAGGACTAGCCTTCCATAATTTATAACCAAAAGATTAAAACCCCAAATACTACAAGTTCTAAATGTAAGAGAAAATTAGATGAAAAAGATGAGATTCAAGTTCAACAAATGTGAGATATGAAGTGTTGCAAATATCTCAAAATGTTGCTCTTAAATACCCAAATACAATGCTGAAGCTTTGAGAAATGGGCCTTCTTGAACAAGAGAACGGAAATAGAATCGCGTGCCAGCAGTGTCGGACGCTGGCAGTGCGTTGGACGCTGACAGCGTCATAGGGCGCGGGCAGCGTTGTATGGCGCGGTCCCCGTTTCATGTTGTATGCGTGTTTTTGCGAGAGCCTAATTGATTTTAGGCTTAGTTAACTTTTATTTGTTTGATTTTCCATTTTGTCCTAGTGCATCTATTTGCATTAGGACCATTTGATTCTCTTTTGAGTGTATGAGCAGGTGTTATATCGGTCCACTCTTTCCTCTCGACCGAGAGATAGAGAAAACTTTCCGGGCTAGAAGAAGACACACTCTTATTTCCTTAAGAGGATCCCCGCCCATTCTTACCACCATAAATACTCCACCACCCACTATTGAGCCTTCAACTTCACAAACATCACCACCCACTTGACCACCCCTCATCATACCCACAAACATTCCAATAAACACATCACCCACAAATTCACCCACTTTTTCCCAAAATTCAAACAACACCCACTCACCAAATTCCCCAATTTCACCCACTTCACCAACAAACAACCCATTCAATCTAGAGATGGCGGACCAACCCATGGGCTACTACAATAGGCCGGACCCCGATCGGTCTTGCTCGGCCATCAACTACGGAGCTATTGCTCCTAACACTTTTGAACTCCGTCATCATGTCATCTCATTCATTCAACAAGACATCTTTCATGGGTTGAAAAATGAAGATGCTTATGAGCACTTGGTACGCTTTAAGGAGAAGGTGGGAACAATCAAGAGGAATGGGATTACCGAAGACCAAATCTTACTCATGTTATTTCCTTTCTCCTTGAAGGAAAATGCTAAGAAATGGTTAAATTCCCATGAACCCGGAACTTTCACCACTTGGGCTAGTCTCTCAAAAGCCTTCATCACCAAGTTCTACCCCCCCCCCCCTCAAAAACCGCAAGAATACGACATGAGATACAAACTTTCAAACAAAAAGGATATGAGACATTGAGTGAAGCTTGGGAGAGGTTTCGAGATCTTCTAACCTCTTGCCCTCACCATGGTATCCCGAAATGGTTGACTACTCAAATCTTTTTCCAAACTCTAGAACAAAGATTTCGAGACATGATAGTGGCAGCCTCCGGGGGAAATTTCGATAAGATGAACAATGCCGAAATCACGGAGATGATTCAAAACATCTCCGAGATGGAAAATAGCTATGGTTCGAGGGAGAGCGAGGGTAGAGGTGAAGGGTCTAGTAAACTCGAGATGGAAACCAAACTCAAATTGGATGAACTCTCGAAGAAGTTTGATAACTTGGGTCTAGACAAGGGCAAGGGGCAAATCCACCAACTCCAAAGAGAAAGACCAAGTCAAGATAGGGTGTACTATGTTGAGCAACCAAGGTCTCCACCAAGATCCTACAACCAACAACCGATATGCTATACTTGTGGAGGTGTTGGTCACACATACGAAGTATGTCCTTCCTTCCTTCCCGATGATAAATTCCAACAAGAATGCTATGCAATGGAAGGAAACAAACCTAGGTACTCCTATCAACGACAAGAGACTTTCTACCGAGCCTTCCCAAATCAAGACCCAAAACTCTCATATGGAGGGCAACCCTTAGATCCCAAATATCAAGCCCCACAATACCAACCACCTCCCAAACCCGATCATTCAAGGTCTTACAACAACAACCATGGCCAAAATTCCGATTCTAGGAGGTTTTCCCAACGTGACAATCACTCATATGTTCCCCCTCCGTTTAGAGAACAAAGAAACTCCAACAACCGTAACCAATACAACAACAACAACTCCCAACAACAACAAAATTTCCAACAACCTCCACCTCCATGTGAACAATCCAACTCTTCGATTGAGTAAATGCTAAGGAATATGGAAAATAAGGCATCACAACGTGAAGCAAATGCGGAGCAACAATTCAAACTCTTGAGATCCGACATTTCAATCGTCCAAGCCCAACAAAGGAACTTTGATTCTTATTTGGCTAACCAAGGGCCTATCAACCTTCAAAAACTTGATGGAGTTTTACTTAACCTCGCAAGCGAACGAGTTATCGTTGGGTATTGCAAGGGTCGTATCCCAAGGGACGGTAATTATGGTTCTAAGGCGGTTTAATCAAGTTCTAGTTTAGTTCTAGCTAATAGCAAGTTGAAGAGGATTAACGATAAACTAGGCTAACAAGAAGGCAAATATGCGATGTAAAACAATAATTAAAAGGAGCTAGGGTTGATGGGTTCATTAAAGTAAGTATGGGTCAATTATGGTGGGGGTTAGGACTAGTCTAAAGATAGTCTAAACATGTCTCCACCTCTCGGTGTAAGACGGATTAAAAGACAAGCCTCCACCTCTCGATGCGAGACGAGCCCTAGTCTAAGGTTCGATTGGGTTCTCGCCCTAACCTCTCCCTAAACATCCAACACACACACAACAACAATACAAGTCCAAGCTCTCACTCAAACTAGAAATAAAGCATGAGAAAGACTCAAATTACTCATTCAAGCATTTCAACAAACACCTTGTGTGCACAAAACAAGTAGGCTAGCAAAACACTTAATCTTTATGCCCAATTACCATAATCAACCCATAAACTCACATTAAATCCCCCATCTTCCCCTAGTCTAACACTACTCACTCATACTAATGAAGAAAAACATTAAAGATGGATACTTTGATATGAAATAAACAAGAGAAGGCATATTCAACATAAAAACTAAGCAAATAAACAAGAACAAGTAATTAAAAGACAAGTAATGAAATAAAGATGAGAAATTATACCAAAACTTGTAATAAAGGATGAAACTTGGATTAATAATCAAAATAAGAGTCTCCCCTTGTCTTCAAATTACAACCCAATTGTTCAAAACTAGCTAAAGGAAAGACTAGATCTAAAGATAACTAAGTAGAAAACTAGAGTAATTAGTGCTAATTATCAAAGGATTAGAAAAGTGATTAGGAATATTGAAGGCTAAAATCTAGGGTTTTTGTGTCTAGGGTTGTGTGTCTAAAATGAATTAGGAGAGGGGTATATAAAGGTTGGTGAGATTTAGGGTTCAAAATAAGAAGGGGAGTGGAAATGCGGAGTGGCGGTCTCAGCCAGTCGACCGGCCGCCGGTGGCCTGGACCGGCTGAGCCCCTCTGACCCAAAACTTCAACTTTTCTTCATGATAGATAGGTCTCAGCCGGTCAGCCGGCTGCCGGTGGGCTTGACCGGCTGAGCCCCTCTGCTATATTCCAATTTTTGAGTTTTGCTTTGAGGTGATTGGGGTGCTCAGCCGGCCAGCCGGCTGCCGGTGGGCTTGACCGGCTGAGCCCCTCTGCTCCTTCTTTCCTTTTCTTCCTTTCTTTGTGGGGATTTTGGGTGCTCAGCCGGCTGGCCGGCTGAGACCCTTGTTTCCTCTTCTTCCTCTCCTTTTCTTCCTTTCTTCATTGTGTTTAGTTTTGTGACGGTTTCTCGGTTCTCATCCCGTCTCGTCCTTGTCTTGACATATTTCCTGTGAATTGAGACGGAATTAAATGGTATGAGAGTACACGAGATGGGGGCCAAAATACGATAAAACCGACGCCAAACAAAACTAAATGCGATGAAACATAAGAAAATAAGGAGGGGAAACGGTCCAAAATAATCATATATCAAACCTCCCCACACTTAAACATTACTCGTCCCCGAGTAAGTAAGTGGACAAAAACAAGACACTTATTTAATTAAGCTAAACTAAACTACTAAAATCCGATGAAAGGCAATTAACGGGCCTTCTCCGTCCCTTCAACTCACAACGAAATACAATGAGGTATGTACTTCCTTGTAAGGCAAGTGGGGGCTTGCGGAAAAATTTAGCATCCAAGATTAAGCACGTAAATGACATAAAAGATGCATCAATCAAAAGAACAACCACTTTCCTCATCTAAGCGGTTGGGTTTCGTTTCAAAAACCAAAGGTCTAGTTCGGGAGATACCGTCTCAGAGTCTCAACGAGGTGTCAACCCCCTAATCATGGCTCAAGCAACCCGAGTATGACCCCCAAATGCCAATAAAACAAATTCAAAGGCGGGCAAAAGGGAGGCAAAGTCAACCGTATAAAGCCAACCAGACACGACTCGAGATTCAACCAAATGCGACCCATGACTAAGAGAACTTAGACTACCGACTTCCTCACGGTTTTCACTCGTTACTCATTTAAAGAACTGGTGATTTTTGTGACAAAAACTAACCAAAACCACTCAACTACTCGACTTGTGAGACATGTCCGCAATCTAATGTGTAATCCTCTCCTATATGGTCGCATATGAGATGTAAAGATAGTAATGCGCATAAGGTGAAACAAGAGTTGTAGCGGGGATATGTGGTGGGTCGAAACGGGGTTGGTGCAAGCACCGTTATGGAGATGTGGAGTTACAAATCAAGAAATTGTCCAAAATTCCATTTCTCTCAATTTATTACAACAAATGAAAGTATCAAACTTGAAAGTCCGATTCACTTGGAAAAACATCAAATCCCCATTTATTTTGCAACGTCTTTTTCTACTCGCTTAATGATGGATAAGGAGTGTTGCTTGACTTTTTCTCTTGCAAAACATGAAATAAATAAATATGAAGTGAATTTTTTGTTGTTTTGCATTTTTCTTTCTTTTGTATTTTGTTTTTGCTTTTATAAAACCTCTTTATTCAAAATCAAAGCCAAATATAAACCAATTATTTCAACTCAAATGAACTTAGCTCGAGTTCACTAAATAGGACACAAATTTCCCTTTTCAAAACATCAAAAACAAAGTGACAACTTTCTTGATCAAGGAAGGTTGTTTATGGGATGTAGTTGGTATATGTAGTAATGCCAAATGAAAGGCTAAGGCTCAAAGGGGATGCAAAAGTTGCTCCTAATCTAAAGGGTTGAAAGTAGGCTTATATGGCAATGTGAGGGTCAAAAATTATAGGCAACGGATTGTTTCAAATTATGCACACAAAAAGGAATACATCTCGCGACCTAAGGAAAGAACGACACACTTGTGCGTGAAGATGTGACATGTCACGCAAGGAGCCTACTCACAACCTATTGAGACCGGGTATGAATGCACCGGTCTAAAGGAGGCTCTAGGTCTCACATGTAAGAAGCTTTGTCGAAGTCTAGGTCTAGCCTACGGTCTACTTGGTCTCACAAGGCGGTCCATGGCCTTTGGGTTAACTCTACTCCCCGGGTGTCTAACAAAAGGGGTCAAAGAAAAGAGGTGCAAGCCACTAGGAGGGGGAAGACACGGTTAAGACAATCTCATCATTGGGGTATCATGTTCCCTTTCTAGACCACATTTTGCTCAAAATATTGACAAACTCGATGCAAGGCAAAATTAAAACGACAAACAATTATTCACATGTGACGGAATGCAATTCTAATTGCTAATAACAATCAAATAGATATGCAACATTGTCTAGACTAGCAGCACATAAGCAACACACATCAAGTTCCCGAGGAACATCCTCATCAACAATTTCCCGTTCTCCTCCATATTAATCAAAATAAGCGAAAAGAGCGGAAAAAGGAGAAAATAGTTGGAAAGAGTATACCAAGCGGTCTTCTATTCTCCTATTGTTTCAAATGCTCCATGTGTGCCTACATCACTTGTTAGACAAAAACAAATATATACAATGCAATATTTTTGGATTTTTTGAAGATTTTTGGATTTTTTTTTGAAATTTTCTTTGAGATTTTTCATCACGCATATACAAAATTTACAAATATGTACAAGAATGGATATTTCCCTCCCCACACTTAAACCGGACATTGTCCTCAATGTCCAAGTGCTAGGAGGAGAATGAGAAAATTAAATGAACGTGTTTTTGTTCTTTTTGAGGATTTTTTTGAAAAAATAAATAACATGTTTTTGGTTTTTTTTCTCTATGTGGATGCAAATCCTATATGTGATGATATATTACATAATTAAATTCTAATGCAACCTAAATGAATGCAACTAGATGTCCTAATTGAAAATAAATTACAAGTAACTAAATGCATGCGGATATGTAAAATGCATGAAAATATTTGGATTTAGGGATCATACTTGTCATTTTGGATTTTGAAATGGGAGCATCACCAACCTTCTTCACTCGGACTCTCCACCGGACTCGGTGTTCCCTCCCTCTTCGTCACCCGTGCTCAAAGGCATGGAGGGTCCTCCAAGGATAGCACCACCCATAGTCGGGTCCTCACCCACCACCGTCCCATCTCCCGTGATGAAAATTTCCCCCGAGTTGTGTGGAGGAGCCCCGTACCAATGGGCATCATTGCCCTCATCATGCGTGGGTGGGGGCGGAAAGATAGTATCACTCCAATAATCTTGGGTGACACGAATGTCACCGTAGGCTAAGGAGCCATCGTGGGTCGCATATCCTCCTTCGGGAGGAAGGTAGAAGCGACGGTGAAGGCCGGATGGGTGGTTGTATCCCCGTCTCATGAAATCATCGTAAACGGGAAATTGAGCCACCGATTGGTCGTAGTAGACCCGATCGAGCTTCCGGTGAAGCTCTTGCCGATCCTCGACGGCCGCTTGTAGGCTCAAATTCACATTCGCCATGAAATCAATAAGCGAGTCGGGAAGTGGGAATTGTTGGCTAGTGGATCCTTGGCCTTGTTGAAAGGCCCCAAAATTAGTACCGGTTTGGAAGAAGGGTGGTGGTTGGTTGTATTGTAGGGAGGAGGTAGTGGGACGTTGTCTGTCATGGCCGAAAACTCGGGGGCCCTCGGTTGTGTCGGGCTCTTGTTCCGGTTCTGCCTCGATTTCAAGGAGGAAGTGAGGAGAATCCCTCACGATTTTCATCTTTTGAGCATTGGGAAGCGGGACCGAATTTTTCTCTACCCCGCCTACCTTGATTTGCCAATAGTTTTTGTCATCAAGGGGGCTTTTCTTGATCCACTTTAAGGAGTATTGGATGTAGTCGGAGGTCAAGTAAGTATCCCCCGGGAGAAAGTTAACGCCGGGCAAAGCCCGGGTGAGGCATTTGGCAAGGTAGGTGATGATGCCACCCACCACTATCGCCGAGGTACCCGCCGGTGAGTTGCTAAGACGGACCAAATGTACGGCGAAATGGTGAGCAACGCAAGCTTTAAATGTATGGGGTCGGGTGAAGAGATAGGACCCTAGAATCTCAAGGTCCGGGGTTTGGAAATTATGCGGCTCATCCCGCCCAGAAATAGTAAAACCCATAAACCGGTGCCAAATGCGGATGGCAGCATTGTGGACCGTATTGGCCGGTCTCTTCACCCCCCTCGCCTCTTCTATCCCCGATATGGCCTTCCATAACCTCCCCAAATCATAGTCCTCAGGTGGTTTATGGGAGGGGGCCGGGTCAAGGTCAAAATGTCTAGCGAATTCTTCTAAGGAAAGGTTATAATCCCGGTTGAGAAGCCGGAATTGCAAGGATTCCACCTTAGAGTTTCGGTCCTTGGTAACATTTAGGGAGCTCAGAAATTCCCAAGTGAGGCGGGGGGAGGTTTTCTCATGGATGTCGTACATCCTCTTCATACCCAACCCGGTAAACAATTCAAAGATAATTTTATCTAACCCTAGCGATCGCATAGAGGAGCGATGAATGAAACGAGTATTGTGGAGGGGGCGTTGTTTAAACAAAACGAATTTACCTTTTTGGGGTATGAAGGCAAATTCGAGACCCGGAAAGTCGGGGTCGGGACTTGCGTTGTTGGCCGCTCCCGCCACCAATGCCGCTTGGGCATTCGCCAGCTCTCCAGTTCTCGCTCTTTTCCGTGCCGCAGACATGGCGATAAAGAAAGCTAAGGGTTTAGATAAGGGTGGGTAGTGTAGTGAAGGTGAGTATGGAGTTGGGTGATTTATGGAGGATTTTAGAGGGAGAAAATTTTAGAGGGAGAAAGCTAAATTTGAGAAAATGATTAAGAGTAGAAGGAAAAGGAGGGTTAAAGAGAGCTTATACTCGGTCAGTGGGCCTGAGCCGGTCAGACCGACCGGCTGCCGGTCTACCGGCTCGACCCTTTTGCCTTTGAAATTTTTTTCGTTTTTCAATTCTAAACTCCAGTGGTTCTAAGCCGGTCATACCGACCGGCTGCCGGCTGACCGGCTAACACTTCCTCCTCCTCCCTTTTTCAAATTTGTCTTCATCATAACTGCTCCCAGCCGGCGGACCGGCTGCCGGCCTACCGGCTGGGTCTTCTCCCCTCTTCAAGAATCCACAAATTCGCCTTGATATATGAGTCCCAGCCGGCGGACCGGCTGCCGGCCAACCGGCTGGGACGCCTCTCCTTATCCTTTTTCAACTTTTTCTTTGTATGGGGTGGTCACAGCCGGTTGGCCGGCTGCCGGCCTACCGGCTCGCACCCCCTTCATCATTCATACACAACAAAAACCAAGAATTGAGCATAAGGTCTCAGCCGGTCAGGCCGACCGGCTGCCGGTCGACCGGCTGAGGCCTATTTCTTCGTGTTTTCAATGATTTCCCTTGTCTTCGACATTTTTCCCTAGATCGACTTCCTTACTTAGCCCCGGGATTCGATTTTTCTTCTTTCCAATCGAGTCGGGACGAAGGGTAAGTAAAGGAGGGTCCCACTTTCCTCACGACACAAACTTCATACAAACCAACACGATCCCATCACCGAATCCATAGTTGCACAAGATGAACCATAAATCCAAATGTAACTAAGTTCTAAACTAAGATGCATGCAATATTTACAAAAAAAAAAGTGGTGGTTGTTTGGGGACTCCACCAAACCCGAGTTTTGGGTTTAAGAACTACTCATCCCCCAAGAGAGGGGGGTCTTCAAGATCCATTTCATTCTTCTCCTCAATCGGTAGCCCTTCATAATAGTATTTGACCCGTTGGCCATTGACCTTAAAGTACTCACCGGCTTTGTTTTTCAACTCATATGAGCCATATGGGTAGACGGTCACCACTTCAAAGGGTCCCGACCAACAAGACCTCAACTTTCCGGGAAACAATTGGAATCTTGAGTTGAACAAGAGGACCTTGTCTCCAACATTGATTTCCTTCCTCACGATCTTTGAATCGTGCCATTGCTTGGTTCGTTCCTTGTAAAGTTTCGCATTCTCATAGGCATCCATTCGAAGTTCATCAAGCTCATTCATTTGCAAGAATCGTTTATTACCCGCGAGATCCATGTTGTAATTAAGCTCCTTAAAAGCCCACCTAGCTCTATGCTCCAACTCCAAGGGTAAGTGACATGATTTCCCAAAGACCAAACGGTAGGACGTGGTGCCTAGTGGGGTCTTGTAGGCGGTCCTCAATGCCCATAACACGTCATTGAGCTTTGTGCTCCATTCCTTCCTAGACTTTGTCACTACACTCTCTAGAATTGCCTTGATTTGTCGGTTGGACACCTCCACTTGCCCATTTGTTTGAGGATGATAGGCAAGTGCGACCTTGTGTCTAACCCCATACTTCTTTAGTAGAGCATAGATGGTGTGGTTGATGAAATGAGAACCTCCATCACTAATCACGGCTCTCGGGACACCAAACCTTGGGAAAATATAATCTTTGAATATCTTGGTCACCACTTTTGAGTCATTAGTGGGAGCGGCAATAGCTTCTATCCACTTGGACACGTAATCTACCGCAACCAAGATGTAGTGGTTGCCAAAAGAGGTAGGAAACGGTCCCATAAAATCCACTCCCCAAACATCAAACAATTCAACTTCCAAGATGCTATTCAAGGGCATCTCATCTCTTCTTCCAATGTTGCCTCTCCTTTGACAAGAGTCATAAGAGTGAACAAAGGCATAAGCATCCTTGAATATAGATGGCCAATATAACCCACAAGGAAGGACCCGAGCTTGAGTTCTTGAGGTAGATAGGTGGCCTCCATATGTGGTAGAATGACAAGCTTGTAGGATAGCTCGTCCTTCCTCATGAGTGACACATCTCCGGTAAATCTCATCATTACATCTTCTATAAAGATACGGGTCCTCCCACACATACCTCTTGGACTCATACTTAAGCTTCTTCTTAGCTTGGTGGTTGAAATCCCCCGGAATGAAATTAGAGCATAGAAAATTTGCGATGTCCGCATACCAAGGGTCGGTAGCGAGCATTGCCAATAAAGTTTCATCCGGCAACCACTCATTAATGGGAACCCCATCCTCTACATCTCCTCTATCCTCTTGGGTTAATCTCGATAAGTGGTCCGCGACCACATTCTCGGCACCCGCTTTATCCTTGATCACCATGTCGAATTCTTGTAGAAGTAACACCCAACGAATCAATCTTGGTTTGGCCTCCTTTTTCACCATAAGGTGCTTGATGGCGGTGTGGTCGGTGAAAATAATCACCTTAGAGCAAAGAAGATAAGGTCGAAATTTCTCAAATGCATACACCACCGCCAACATCTCTTTCTCCGTGGTGGTGTAGTTGCATTGAGAATTGTCCAAGGTCTTGCTCACATAAGCTATGACATGGAGCTTCTTCTCGTGCCTTTGGCCTAAAACCGCGCCCAAGGCAAAGTCACTAGCATCGCACATAACCTCAAAAGGAAGGTCCCAATTGGGAGGTTTCACGATTGGAGCCGATATCAAAGCTTGTTTCAACCTACAAAATCTCTCATGGCAAGAATCATCAAATATGAAGGGAGTGTCTTTGACAAGAAGTGAGGTTAGGGGTTTGGCAATTTTTGCAAAGTCTTTTATAAAACGCCTATAAAAACCCGCATGACCTAAGAAACTCCTCACACCCTTGACATTTGTGGGTGGGGGAAGTTTCTCAATCACCTCAACTTTTGCCTTGTCCACTTGGATCCCTTTTTTAGAAATGACATGACCAAGAACAACTCCCTCTTTACCATAAAATGACATTTTTCCCAATTCAACACAAGGTTAAATTGGATGCAAGTTTGGAGTACTTGAGAGAGGTTCTTCAAACAATCATCAAATGAGGTGCCATGGACACTAAAATCGTCCATAAACACCTCCATGGACTTCTCAATATACTTAGAAAATATGGACATCATGGCTCTTTGAAATATCCCGGGAGCATTGCAAAGTCCAAATGTCATTCTCCGATACGCGAAGACACCATAAGGACATGTGAAAGTGGTTTTTGCTTGGTCATCCGGGTGAATGGGAATTTGGAAAAACCCGGAGTAACCGTCAAGAAAGCAAAAATACTCATGATTTGCCAACCTCTCGAGCATTTGATCAATGAAAGGCAAAGGAAAATGATCTTTGATTGAGGCGGAATTAAGCTTTCGGTAATCAATGCACATTCTCCATCCCGTGATCGGACGGGTGGAGATGAGTTCACCGCCCTCATTCTCTACCACGGTCATACCGCCCTTTTTAGGGACGATTTGAACCGGGCTCACCCATTCGCTTCCCGAGATGGAGTATATGATTCCGGCCTCAAGCAATTTATCAATTTCCTTTCTCACAACTTCCCTTAATTTATCATTCAATCTCCTTTGAGGTTGGGCACAAGGTGTGTATCCATCCTCTAGTGCAATGCGATGCATACACACTCTAGGATCGATACCCACAAGGTCGTCAATGCTATACCCAAGTGCCTTTTTGTTGATCTTAAGGACATTTAAAAGTTTTTCTTTTTGATCAAGGTCTAGGTTAGCATTGACAATCACCGGAAGTGCCTTGTCCTCATCAAGATAAGCATATTCAAGGGAGGGGGGTAAGGGTTTAAGGTCTACCTTTGGAGGGTTCTTACCCTCATCTTCATCAAGGAGTGGTGGTATAGCTTCATAATCCTCCTCATCAACCTCCCCCGAACATAACTCATTAGTATCTTGGATAACATCTTCTAGAATATCCACCGACTAAGCACTTTCGAACATTGGCTTAGACAAGATGCCCGTCAAGGAAAACTCAATTACATTGCCTCCAACATTGAAAGAGAGTCGCCCGTTCTTCACATCGATCATTACTCCCCCGGTTGCCATAAAAGGTCTTCCAAGTATTATTGGAGTTTGTTGATCCTCCGGAATATCTAATACCACAAAGTCCGCCGGTATGTAGAAATTCCCTACCTTTACTGGTACATCCTCTATTACACCCCTAGGGTATTGGACCGATCGATCGGCGAGTTGCAATGTCATGGAAGTAGGAATCATGTCTTGTAAGCCGAGTTTCTTAGCAATAGGAAGTGGCAAGATGCTAACACTTGCACCTAAGTCACACAATGCTCTTTCAATGTTCACATTGCCCACCATGCATGGAATTGAAAAGCTACCCGGATCTTGTAACTTCTTTGGCATATGGTTAAGCAACACCGCACTACATTCCTCGGTTAAGGCTACTATCCCATCACTTCCAATACCCCTCTTTTTGGTGAGAACATCCTTGAGAAATTTTGTGTAAAGGGGCATTTGTGTCACTACCTCGGTGAAAGGTAGTGAAACATCTAGCTTCTTCAACATCTCTAAGAACTTGGAGAATTTCTTCTCCTCGGTCTTGGCTCTTTCTCTATGGGGAAATGGCATTGGTGGGATGTAGGCTTTGTTGGGAGGTGGGGCTTGTTTAGGTCATCACTTCTCTTGGGTTCTTTCTCTTTCTCTTTGTTTTCCACTTCTTCAAGAATCACTTCCTCTAACACAAAGTTCTCATCATCCACAACTTGTTCATCAACCTTCCCTTTCTTGGAAGTCTCACCTCTAACTGTTGGTGAAAGAGGTGGACTCTCAACTCCTCCTTTCATCACATCTCTTTTCCTCTTTGGCTCATGCTCATAATCTTTGTATGGATCTTCTAACTCTTTCCCACTACTCAAGGCAACCACATGTGCTTGTTGGTGGTGCGGTGGTCCGTCCTTAGGGTGAGAGCCTTGTATTGGGAGAATTTGCTCTCCTTTTTTAAGGTTGATAGGCCCTTGGTTAGCCAAATAAGAATCAAAGTTCCTTTGTTGGGCTTGGACGTTTGAAATGTCGGATCTCAAGAGTTTGAATTGTTGCTCCACATTTGCTTCACGTTGTGATGCCTTATTTTCCATATTCCTTAGCATTTGCTTAATCGAAGAGTTGGATTGTTCACATGGAGGTGGAGGTTGTTGGAAATTTTGTTGTTGTTGGGAGTTGTTGTTGTTGTATTGGTTACGGTTGTTGGAGTTTCTTTGTTCTCTAAACGGAGGGGGAACATATGAGTGATTGTCACATTGGGAAAACCTCCTAAAATTGGAATTTTGGCCATGGTTGTTGTTGTAAGACCTTGAATGATCGGGTTTGGGAGGTGGTTGGTATTGTGGGGCTTGATATTTGGGATCTAAGGGTTGCCCTCCATATGAGAGTTTTGGGTCTTGATTTGGGAAGGCTCGGTAGAAAGTCTCTTGTCGTTGATAGGAGTACCTAGGTTGGTTTCCTTCCATTGCATAGCATTCTTGTTGGAATTGATTATCGGGAGGGAAGGAAGGACATACTTCATATGTGTGACCAACACCTCCACAAGTATCGCATATCGGTTGTTGGTTGTAGGATCTTGGTGGAGACCTTGGTTGCTCAACATAGTACACCCTATCTTGACTTGGTCTTTCTCTTTGGAGTTGGTGGATTTGCCCCTTGCCCTTGTCTAGACCCAAGTTATCAAACTTCTTCGAGAGTTCATCCAATTTGAGTTTGGTTTCCATCTCGAGTTTACTAGACCCTTCACCTCTACCCTCGCTCTCCCTCGAACCATAGCTATTTTCCATCTCGGAGATGTTTTGAATCATCTCCGTGATTTCGGCATTGTTCATCTTATCGAAATTTCCCCCGGAGGCCGCCACTATCATGTCTCGAAATCTTTGTTCTAGAGTTTGGAAAAAGATTTGAGTAGTCAACCATTTCGGGATACCATGGTGAGGACAAGAGGTTAGAAGATCTCGAAACCTCTCCCAAGCTTCACTCAATGTCTCATATCCTTTTTGTTTAAAAGTTTGTATCTCATGTCGTATTCTTGCGGTTTTTGAGGGGGGGGGGGGTAGAACTTGGTGATGAAGGCTTTTGAGAGACTAGCCCAAGTGGTGAAAGTTCCGGGTTCATGGGAATTTAACCATTTCTTAGCATTTTCCTTTAAGGAGAAAGGAAATAACATGAGTAAGATTTGGTCTTCAGTAATCCCATTCCTCTTGATTGTTCCCACCTTCTCCTTAAAGCCTACCAAGTGCTCATGAGCATCTTCATTTTTCAACCCATGAAAGATGTCTTGTTGAATGAATGAGATGACATGATGACGGAGTTCTAAAGTGTTGGGAGCGATAGCTCCGTAGTTGATGGTCGAGCAAGACCGATCGGGGTCCGGTCTATTGAAGTAGCCCATGGGTTGGTCCGCCATCTCTAGATTGAATGGGTTGTTTGTTGGTGAAGTGGGTGAAATTGGGGAATTTGGTGAGTGGGTGTTGTTTGAATTTTGGGAAAAAGTGGGTGAATTTGTGGGTGATGTGTTTATTGGAATGTTTGTGGGTATGATGAGGGGTGGTAAAGTGGGTGGTGGTGTTTGTGAAGTTGAAGGCTCAATTGTGGGTGGTGGAGTATTTATGGTGGTAAGAATGGGTGGGGATCCTCTTAAGGAAATAAGAGCGTGTCTTCTTCTAGCCCGGAAAGAGTGGACCGATATAACACCTGCTCATACACTCAAAAGACAATCAAATGGTCCTAATGCAAATAGACGCACTAGGACAAAATGGAAAATCAAACAAATAAAAGTGAACTAAGCCTAAAATCAATTAAACTATCTTATCCAATATTGTCGTCCCCAGCAACGGCGCAAAAAACTTGATGGTGTTTTACTTAACCTCGCAAGCGAACGAGTTATCGTTAGGTATTGCAAGGGTCGTATCCCAAGGGACGGTAATTATGGTTCTAAGGCGGTTTAATCAAGTTCTAGTTTAGTTCTAGCTAATAGCAAGTTGAAGAGGATTAACGATAAACTAGGCTAACAAGAAGGCAAATATGCGATGTAAAACAATAATTAAAAGGAACTAGGGTTGATGGGTTCATTAAAGTAAGTATGGGTCAATTATGGTGGGGGTTAGGACTAGTCTAAAGATAGTCTAAACATGTCTCCACCTCTCGGTGTAAGACGGATTAAAAGACAAGCCTCCACCTCTCGATGCGAGACGAGCCCTAGTCTAAGGTTCGATTGGGTTCTCGCCCTAACCTCTCCCTAAACATCCAACACACACACAACAACAATACAAGTCCAAGCTCTCACTCAAACTAGAAATAAAGCATGAGAAAGACTCAAATTACTCATTCAAGCATTTCAACAAACACCTTGTGTGCACAAAACAAGTAGGCTAGCAAAACACTTAATCTTTATGCCCAATTACCATAATCAACCCATAAACTCACATTAAATCCCCCATCTTCCCCTAGTCTAACACTACTCACTCATACTAATGAAGAAAAACATTAAAGATGGATACTTTGATATGAAATAAACAAGAGAAGGCATATTCAACATAAAAACTAAGCAAATAAACAAGAACAAGTAATTAAAAGACAAGTAATGAAATAAAGATGAGAAATTATACCAAAACTTGTAATAAAGGATGAAACTTGGATTAATAATCAAAATAAGAGTCTCCCCTTGTCTTCAAATTATAACCCAATTGTTCAAAACTAGCTAAAGGAAAGACTAGATCTAAAGATAACTAAGTAGAAAACTAGAGTAATTAGTGCTAATTATCAAAGGATTAGAAAAGTGATTAGGAATATTGAAGGCTAAAATCTAGGGTTTTTGTGTCTAGGGTTGTGTGTCTAAAATGAATTAGGAGAGGGGTATATAAAGGTTGGTGAGATTTAGGGTTCAAAATAAGAAGGGGAGTGGAAATGCGGAGTGGCGGTCTCAGCCGGTCGACCGGCCGCCGGTGGCCTTGACCGGCTGAGCCCCTCTGACCCAAAACTTCAACTTTTCTTCATGATAGATAGGTCTCAGCCGGTCAGCCGGCTGCCGGTGGGCTTGACCGGCTGAGCCCCTCTGCTATATTCCAATTTTTGAGTTTTGCTTTGAGGTGATTGGGGTGCTCAGCCGGCCAGCCGGCTGCCGGTGGGCTTGACCGGCTGAGCCCCTCTGCTCCTTCTTTCCTTTTCTTCCTTTCTTTGTGGGGATTTTGGGTGCTCAGCCGGCTGGCCGGCTGCCGGTGGCTTGGTCGGCTGAGACCCTTGTTTCCTCTTCTTCCTCTCCTTTTCTTCCTTTCTTCATTGTGTTTAGTTTTGTGACGGTTTCTCGGTTCTCATCCCATCTCGTCCTTGTCTTGACATATTTCCTGTGAATTGAGACGGAATTAAATGGTATGAGAGTACACGAGATGGGGGCCAAAATACGATAAAACCGACGCCAAACAAAACTAAATGCGATGAAACATAAGAAAATAAGGAGGGGAAACGGTCCAAAATAATCATATATCTGAGCCATATCTCTCTCTTTCTTTGTCACTTGAGGCGTGCGACCTACCGTTGAAAAGCTAAGAGGATGAGCTAACACCTCCGCTTGGCCTTGCATCGATACGAGGTATATAACTCAAGATATGCCTGTTTGAAGTTGACCCTTGTAAAACCAAGACTTCAAATCTTCATTTTGGTCTTGTTGTTGCATGCCAAAGCTTCCAAAATAACACACAACAACCAAAACCTCACAAATGTGCACCTTATTGGCATACATTTCAATGCTTAACATCGATCTCTTTCGAAAATAATCTAATTAAATGAAATTACAACAAAAGGCTAAAAGAAGTACTTAATACATAAGGAGTACTAAATACCCATAAATTAACATTAATAAGTAACTAAATTACCCTAAATGACACGACTCAATTATATGTTGTCAAATACCCCCACACTTGGACATTTACTCGTCCCGAGTAAAACTCAAAACATAGCATGAAAGCAAGCATGTCCACTAAGATCATGGGTGTAATTGACCGCACTTTCCTCACATTACCCTTCTTATATCTCCCTCAAAACAAATCTACCTATTTAAGAAACAGAAAAAAAATATAAAATCAAGTTTTTTGACACTTCACTCTTCACTCACTCGCCCTCCTTATCTCTTCCTCTTACAAAGACACACAAACCACCGACTCCGACTCGAATCATTACTCCGCCCTTCTTATATCTCCGCCGCAAGATAATGGTCACCCTTGTCTCATCCCGAGACAATAGCAAGGTGACCTTAAGACTCCTACAACACACATCTCTACAACTCCTTATAACACCCCCTTATGACCCCATCAAATGTCAACCTAGGCTACTTGGTTGGCCCCAAACTTCACGATTTGCACAACCAAGACACCTACAAGAGAAATCCACCAATTTGGAACCAAATTTGTTACTAAAAAAGAAATCAAATCATAATCTAGCCTCCTTTCAAAGTTCTCTTTATCACTCCCTTCTTTTTCCTCCAAGATCCTCTTCATAGGAAATAGTATGCTCAATGTTTTTGTTTTTTTTTCTATTTTTTTTTTAAAACCCTCATTTTGCCTAAGGTGCCCTTTCGGGTTTTCACCTTAGCTTCCTCATTTCCTCTCATTGGTGGCTCGCAACTCGATTTTTCATTTTGCCCGGAATGCCCTTTCGGGTTTTCGTTCTGTCCTCGGCCACCTTCCCATTTTTGCCTAGGTGCCCACCCTTGTGGGTTTTCACCTAGCCTGGATTTTCATTTTTTACAATTTTTTTTATAAACTGCGTGAAAACAAAGAAATTACATATATTACAAACATCAATTCCTCTCCAACACTTAGTTTCCACATTGTCCCCAATGTGGAGGAGGTTAAAAAAAATGCAAAGGAAAATAAGGAAATATGAAATAAAAAGTACGGGTTGCCTCCCGTATAGCGCTTTTGGTTTTTGTCGTTTGTTCGACGCCTTTTCAAGAACTTTCTTCTTCAAGACTCAAGAGCGGAACAACTCAACGCCCTTAGTAACCGATCAAAGATGTTGGCCCACAAAGTAGAGAAATGAGGTAGTAAAAGGCCAAAAGATAACAAGTGTGAACAAGATATAACAAATCTATGTCACGATATGGCTCCTTGTAAGAGAAGATAGACATGGTGAAAACATTGTAAGAGCGAGGGAATACATGAGTTTCCTTTGGGACTAAAATGAAAGCTCTTCATAAAAAATTTGCGGCGGTTCCTCCTTGAGGGGTAAGCTTTCACAAATTCTTTTACCAATCTCTCTTTAGCATCCTCCTTAACTTCCACACTTACAAGTTTTATAGTCTTAGGAGGGTCACAAACAATAACTTCAATAACCTGTACCTCCCCTTTTTCCACCTCAGCCTCCCCCCAATTCATGTCTTCTTGCTCATTCTTCTCAAACACCTCACTCACCAATCCCGTAAAATTCAAATTCAAGCAAGAATTACTACAAACTAAGGGGTTTTTCTCAAGGTTTGAGGCATCAACTCCGAAACAAGGAATGTGAATAGATATATCAATGGATGTTAAGACCAAAGAGGATTTCAAGTCACACACATCATCTTCATCATCCCAAAAACCATACTCATCAACAACACCTTTTTTATAATTGTGACTCATTTTATGCTTAGGGGAAGAAGGGTCTTCAACCTCAAAGTCATACTCATCACTAATGAAACCATTATCAACATAAGAATCATCTAAATTGTGCATCTCATCTTGTTCGATACTACTTTCTTCGATATCCCTAAGGAGTTGGTTTACTTGAATTTCAAGGCTTGCCAACCTCACATTGTATAGCTCTCGATCCTCTTTCATTATAGCCCTTTCAATTTGATTTGTTTTCTCAAGATCTTGTGCCCCTTTGAAAATTTCTTGCAATATCTCATTAATGTTCATTGAAGATGTGTCATGGGTGGGCATTTACTCACTATAGTTGAATTGGGGTTGACAAGAATTTTCCAACTCCCATATAAATGTCTCTTTAGCCAAGTAAAGGAAACAATCCAACTTCTCTTCATAATCAAACTTGACGGCGCCAATATTTACAAGAACGAACATACAAATTTAAGCCAAAAGTTTAGACTAACTTTAGCTTTGTTGCCCTCCCCGGCAGCGGCGCCAAATTTGACAGGCTAAAAACCGGTGTCGTTAACTCCGGAAATTAGCAAGGCCAAATAACAATTTAAATTACCTTAACTAGACTCAAACCATCCTAAATAAAAGGGTAGTAAGCGTAAGTAAAGGGTCGAACCCAAGGGAAGGCGGTATAAGACAAAGCTAACTACTAAACTCTTGATAAAGACTAATTAAGAGTTAAACACTAATTAAGGTACTAATTACTAATTAAGAAAATAATTGCTAATAATCACAAACAATAATATTCACAATGAGAAAACATGTAGATTAACATATAAGAAGAATTTTGGTTAAAAAGATTACTCACAAGCCAAAGATATGAACTTTCTAGGCTAGACAAGAGAACAAACACCTTGTATGCAAGATATCAATATGAGACAAATACTTAGTGCAATTATCCCAAGATACACAACATTTAGGAAACTTGAATTCTTTATACTCTTCTCTTCATCTATCTAATACTACCTTCTAAGAAAATAGTCAACATGAATTAAAACATCCAAGATTAACCCTTTATAACTTAACTAATACTTATTAAAACATAAGCACAGCTAAAGGAGAAAGCTTTAAGAATTAAACTTAAGGATTAAGCTAGAATCATGTAACACAACACTAAACCATGTTATAATTACACAACATACAATTTTCTACCCAAAAGACTCCAACTTTAAACCAAAGTTTAAATCTTTCAAGTTTACTTCACACAGTCAAAGATAGAGTAACTAATCCTACCAAGAAAAAGCATTTATAAAGCAAATAGAAAGTAAAGCTAGTTAAACTAAACATTCATTCTACTCAACACAAGCAAGTATTACAAGAAAAGAGTATTAGATAAAAGAGATAAAGATTAGAGAGTCATACAATGCTAAAGTTTTGCACTTGTTCAAATTACACCAAGTGGAAGGATTAGCCTTCCATAATTTATAACCAAAAGATTAAAAACCTAAATACTACAAGTTCTAAATGTAAGACAAAATTAGATGAAAAATACGAGATTCAAGTTCTACAAATGTGAGATATGAAGTGTTGCAAATATCTCAAAATGTTGCTCTTAAATACCCTTGGTTCCGGAAACCTAGGGGCTTTGAGAAATGGGCCTCATAGAACAAGAGTACGGAAATAGAATCGCGTTCCAGCAGTGTCGGACGCTGGCAGCGTCATGGGACGCGGGCAGCGTCGTATGGCGCGGACCCTGTTTCATGTTGTATGCGTGTTTTTGCGAGAGCCATATATCTCTCTTTTCTTGGTCATTTAAGGCGTGCAACCTACCGTTGAAAAGCTAAGAGGATAAGCTATCACCTCCACTTGGCCTTGCATCGATACAAGATATAGAACTCAAGATATGCCTGTTTGAAGTTGACCCTTGCGAAATTGAGACTTCAAATCTGCATTTTGGTTTTTTTTTTTGCATGCCAAAGCTTCCAAAATAACACACAACAACAAAAACCTCACAAATGTGAACCTTATTGTCATATATTTCAATGCTTAACATCGATCACTTTCCAAAATAATCTAATTAAATGAAATTATAACAAAAGGCTAAGAGAAGTACTTAATACAGAAGGAGTACTAAAGACCCATAAATTAACATTAATAAGCAACTAAATTACCCTAAATAACATGACTCAATTTGATGTTGTCAAGCAAGTGGTTGTAGAAGTGATGACTTGAAGTGGAGAATTACTCGACTTTTACTCGATATTTGGGCAGAGTTTCAACTCATTTTGCGCTACTTCAGGCCCCCTTTGAAAATGCTTTACAGTTATGAAATGGGTTTTATTTTTTGAAACGTTCGTCATGGTTTTATGTACAAAATGGTGACCACGTAGAGGTTATACACATTTATACAGGCATTATAACGGTATGCGGAGTGCTTTTAAAAGGTTTTGGTTTAAAGGGTGGGCTGTCATACCAAGCAATCAAACCCGGGTCTGTGGAGAGGTCTGCGCCAAAAATGAGTAAGGTCGGTTCCTAGTCCAATTCCTCGAATAGTGAAAGCTCTTGATACTAACATGAGTATGTATCGCAGTATGGTTGACGTCAATCGCTATCCCGGCTCTAGTTTGCCTAAGCCGAAAACACCGTTAAAAGGGTAGATAGTGTCGCAAGATGTCTACATGTTATGATTGAAGTGATAACGTGCTTAAAGTCCTGTGTGGGAATTCAAGAGAATGTACGATGATATATGTGGGGTTGATTGTACGATTATGTGAACGTGAGAAGGTGAAGTGATTGTGATGAGTTAACTGGGTGTGTGTGTGTGTGTGTGTGTGTGTGTGTGTGTGTGTGTGTGTGTGTGTGTGTGTGTGTGAAATTGTGAATTTTGTGTGTACTAAATAGTGGCATAAGAGTGTGATATGAATGTGATGTGTAGATTTGATTTAACTATATGCAAGTATAAATGACGCGGTTTCAATCTGTGTAAGAGTAATCGAGTTATTAGTTGCGAGAAATTATGTGGTGTGATTGAGGTGCTAACAGGTATAATGCCATGCATCGGAATCTAAATAAATGGGTGATGAAATATGTGTGGAATAACTGGACTAATTTGTGACCGTGTGAATGTGATGAAATTGTGATGGGTTGAGCTGAACATATGCATGTACTCTTGTGGACTGTAGCGTATGCTAAGTAGATGCAAAATATGTGGATGGTTGTAATGTTTGGACCGTGATTCAGTGTGCGGAAGTGATAATGATATTATTGTGCTGTGAGTAAGTATAGATCATTCGAATTACTAATGCGTGAATATATGTGGTGTGAATTAGAATGATAGGACACTAACGCGCGACGAGCTCAGGGAACTGCTTTAGAGTTCTAAGCGGTGTTGTTCATTTTGCAGGGACGATAAATAAATTTGGGTCAAAGTTTTCTTGTCTTTAAATTTTTTGACTCGATACGAGGTACTCGATCGAGTAGCAAGTATTCGAACGACGAGTCTTGACTCGACCGAGTAACTAGGACCCTCGATCGAGTGCTTATTTTGATACGAATTAATTTCATATCAGACTTCGGTACTCGACCGAGTGCCAGAAACACTCGACCGAGTAAGCTGTACTCGATCGAGATCCTTTGGTACTCGACCGAGTACCCCGAGAACACTCGGTTCCGCGAAATCCCATCGAAACCCTATTTATTCTACTCTCCTTACTTTACTCGATCACTTCACCATAGTTTGCATACAAAACTTTACTTAAAACCTCTCAATACCTCCAAGCTCTAGATTACTTCTTAAAACTTCGGGATTTCAGCTTATTAAGTTCTGCTTCTCTTTCAATCAATCAAGATAATGTTATTTCCTTCATCACTAATTGAAATAGGTAGTATATTATTATTGGTTTGTAAAATTAGGGTTTGTGATTATATTCTCATCTTATAGCCTAGTTGGTAGAAACCCTTGATAATTCTTGTTAAATTGCTGGATTAGTGTTGGATCTTTTTTGCAAAAATCGCTAACTTTGTATGCTAGAGTTGCGGAATCTGAAATTTCCCTTTTCGAACTTGTCTTTTGATGACTCAAAGTTGATTCTCTTCGCTATTCTGCCTTTTTAAATGCTAGTGAATTTCAATTTTGATGGTAAAAGACCGTCGCAAACTGAAAATTTCAAGTGTAGGTTTTGAAATCTCCACTGAGTTTTGTTTATAATGAATGTGGGACTTTCACGAATCGTCTGCAAATGCCAAGAGCTTGAAATGCACCAAAAAAGAAAACCCATTCCGTTACCGCTGCCGAACGAGGAGAATCTAGTGAGCTGGTGGTACCTAGTGTTGCGGAATACCCTAGTGTCCTGTTCCGTGACTTTACTCACAAGAAGGCTTTTGAGGCCTTGATGGGATTCACCCTCAAGCCTACTAGGTGCGTGGACTCTAGTACCTTGAAAGCTTATGGGGATTGATGAGGATGTCTGCCACATCTTTAGATCCTTGGGGATGAGGGGGGTTGTACCGACTTCAAAAGAAGTCCTATGGGTTCTTGACCTTAGAATTCTTTAGTTCATTCGTGTATAATGCGGCTAAGGAGAAGGTTAGCTTTCGTCTCATGAATAGTGAACACAACTTGACCCTTGACGATTTTGCGGAACACCTGACCGGGCTAAGGCCGAGGAGGGCAGTCGAAAGACTATAGGTTTGGGGATGGGAAACGCTACTTCTTACTTTCACCTACTCACTGGCGGGTCATTGTCTAGTGTGAGCTCCTTGCTGATCAATGATGCTCAGCACCCGACCCTTCGAATATTTCTGAGGATGTTGACTTGCCTACTTTATGGGCAAAATGACATTAGCAAGCTCAACTCCAACGAGGTTTTGTTGCTAGTATAATACCTGAACCCGAAGAGGGAGAGACTGGTTTCTTACAGCGCCCCTGCAATTGTCTGTGCTCGTTTAGCATAGATGACCACCTCGGCTACTAGCCATCGTAACCTTACTTGCGGTGCGATTGTGTGATACACGGATTGTTGATCCTTGCCGAACTGTGATACACGGGGAACCACAGAGGGGCGCACTTGGGTGGACAAACGTTGAAAAACGCATTTGTGGAGTCGCCACCAATTTTTGTGGGAAATTAGAACCGTTCGAATACTATATGCCATGTCAAGACATAAAGTAATGACATGAACACTAATAACTCGTTACCCTTAGCATTCTATGTTTCGAATGACTCTCGTGGATGCCAATGAACACGGATGTTCATAGAGATCTGGAGTAAGGGGGAAGGGTACATATTAGGAAGCTCTTTAATCAAACACCTAATCCTGCCCGCCTGGAATTAGAATTAATTACACAAGAAAGACAAAGAAATCATACAATTACAATGACTAAATAGAATTACAATGGATTACGGGATCTACGTCAGAAATATACTCAAAACGGAGATTTGAAGAAAAGGAAAAGGTTTGAAAAACTAAAAGACGGATTGGGAGTGATATTACGACTAAGACTTAATTAATTACGTAATTAAAGATACGTCAAGGCTAAAACGGAAGTTCAGGGACATATTTTAACCCAGAACAGGTGCAGCAACAGCTGCGTCCTCTGGAAGAGGCACAGTGCCTGTTGCGTATGTTCTTGAGTTGAATTGTGACTGTGAAGTCATAATCGCAAGCAGTTAATGTTCTTTTGTATATTTAAGATGGATTATTGAACTATGACCCGAGTATAAGTGATTTAACATATTAATTATTATGCTACAATTTGTATCAATAATGAATTTCAGATATTTGATATGAACGAATCGAACCTCTAAAACCTAAATTTGTCTCAAAGACGAAAACCCGCTAATATCGAATTATTAGGGATCTAAGTCAAGAACAAAACGTTTTATGTGAAAGATAAATACGATTTACAGTTTATAAACAAAGAAAATAAAATAAGAACGAGTTTACAGAAACCAGAGAATGAAGAAGAAGAGCACTAGCAGGGCAGCCTCTGGAAGAGGTGCAGCAGATGCTGGGATCCTTCGAGAAGGCGCAACAGATGCTGCGATCCTTCGAGAAGGCGCAGCTGCTGCTGCGATTCTTCCCGACATCAAGATCAATGCTTAAAAAGGTTTTATAAAAAGGTTTTGATTAAATCGACTTTGAATTTATTTCTGACGTGAATCTTACATTAATTAACAGAATATAAATAAATACAAATAAAAGACGGGATTTACACCCTCGGACTTACATGTTGACGAAACGAGATTAACTAAGTTAACGTTTTAGCGATAGCTCGACTCGAATGTATGCAGAAAGTGCCCTCCTTAAAGGATCAAAGTTGATTGAATTATTGATTAAATTGATTGTGTAGTGGTCAAATTGGGTCGGTTAATGCAAACGTAACGGGTACCCATAAGGATCTGAGCTTACGTGGTTGATTGATCAAGCACATAGATGTCGATAGCTTAGTGCAAGGTCTAGAGTGCAAAGGGAGAAGAGAAGGGGCGGAACACTCGCGTGCCTTAAAAGTGAGAACGGAGCTCTCCTGCTACGGAAGGAAGATTCCCGCGTTTATATTTCGGAATTGTGGCTACTCATAGTGGCTACTCCAGACTTACACTATTCCTGACCACCTCTTGGTGCGAATGAAGGATCCCGTAGTAGCTACTCGTAGAAGAATAGAACACCTACCCACCCGGAAGGCTAGACCAATGAGGGAGGAGGTGGTGGATCAGCCATTCGTCCAGCAGGAGCAGGTCTTCCAGCAGCCCTATTACCGGTACCCTCACTTCCCCTCCGTCCATGACCCTCTGATGCATGTCGCCGACTTGACGGAGCGTTTGTCCAACGCTCTAGTGTTGAGAAACATGCATGAGGTTGCCTATACTCAGGGGGTGGGCATGGAGTTAGCCCAACCGGCTTGGTGGAGCGGGGTGGGCAGTGACCAGGACGTGTTCGATTGCTATGGGGTGAACAAGGAGCATTCGGGGACCGAGATTGGGCATGGCTATGGATGCTTGACCGGACCGTGGAGTGCTTAGTTTGGCACTCTAAACCCTGTCGGACAAGATGCGTCGGGCCGTAACGATGGTGAAGGGACTTCAGGAGCCGCAACCAACGATATGGAGGAAGATCGTGATGGTGAACAGTGAGCTACGGCTCAAGTTTATGTTGTGTTTTCTTGGTTATGATTGAGAACTTGGTTAACATTAGAATAATTTATGTGGATTTGTAATGCCCATAAGGCCAAGATTTATTTGATCGACTATGTGGTACTTGTTTTGCATGAATATTATGTTGATACGCGAGTCAGACTCGGTATCAATGATATGTTGTTAGGAAAATCCCAACGTTTTACTAGAATATTAAATGTGTAAATTATTGTTAGGACTGTGGTATCTCGGCTGGACTCGGCCGAGTAGGAGGTAGTAATCGAGGGTACTTGATTGAGTGCGTCAGGTCCGTAGAGTCTGATTCATGGACTTATTATACACTCGACCGAGTGTTGTTCACTCGACCGAGTAAGATTGACTCGACCAAGTAAACACCACTCGATCGAGTAATATTTCAGTAATATCAAATTTAAAATGTTGAATGAGATGGAAAATTTTATTTACGTATGTATTGGATGCTTGAGTTAAGTGACGGGTTGCATTAGGCAATGCCTTTCCGGTGAGTATTGTTCCCTGTAAAAGTTCTTATCGCATGTTATAATGTTGTTGCGGTAACGGTAGTTTGCGTTACGGATTGTAAGGAATAATGTTTATTAAACTTGTTTAATGTATACTACGCTGCTAAAAATCTACCTTCGGAAAATAACTTTGATAACTGAGACTCAGGCCAGTCGAATGTTTGATTGTTTTTTGGGATTCGATGTGATCGATATTTATGGATGGTATCTAACTTGTAACATGGGTAGTGATAATACGTGGATAGAATCGTAACAGTTGTTAGCCGGCTATTTTTATTAATTTCACCATTACTGCCCATACCTTTCCTTTAGAGGAATGAGACATTATGAATAGGTAAATGCGGAATATCTGGTTATATATTGTGGTACGTGAAGGATTTCCTATGTTTATATCATTGCTTGTTGAATACCATATATCTTCTGTAGCGATGGCAAAAGAAATATAAAAACTTATCAATTTCTTATGTATATGTTTGAAGGGGGGATCATCTTTGTATCCACACGCTATGATTTTATTCTAAAGCAGATTGCCACATGGGTGTGAACATTGTAGCGGGGGCGGAAGTTTGAATGTCTGAATGTATATGTTGAATGTTAATGGTGCGGTGATAATTAAGTAAATTGTACTAAATAATGAAAGAGGAATGATAGCCAGATATCTCTAGATATAGGTAGGACGTGTGTGGCGATCAATGTACTACGTTATTTTCTTATTGGGCGTCGAAATAACACGAGTTAAGGTCGGATGTTCTGAAACTGTATTTATACAAGCTGGATGTGTTTGCCTATATACTTCCTTACCGGGACAGTTTATGGGCAATTGGGGTCGAACTATATCTGTTATCAAGGGAGGGTGAACATCGGGGACGAAGTTCTTTTAGGTGGGATAGATAACATTGCGTATTTTGTTGCGATTACGATTGTGAATGTTTCTACAAATAATAATGTTTGCAAATGTTTTATCGGCGTTGGGCAGGATTAAGTGTTAATAATGTGTACGGAGATGTATTTCTTACGTCACTTGTTTGACTGATATGAAGGGGAAATACGTTAACAACATATAGGAAATGTTGTCATGTGAAATAATGATATGATATATGTGGGTATGTATACGTATATGGCTGTTGATTACTATGTGGAGGATGATATGTGTAACTGAACGATGATATCTACAATTGTGAAACTGTGAACTTGGATGGTATATGTATGTGGGCTGTAATCCTATGAACAATGTGGAACTATGGCGTTTTTGTGACAAGATGAAACAAAATGGACCAAGTGGTGTTGGTTGTGAACGTTGTGACTGTGGCTGGTATAAGTGTGTTGGTTGTGGTAATGGGCGAACTTTGGGGATGAAGTTCCTTTTAAGGGGGGAAGGCTGTAATACCCGATATTTTAGAGACGTTGATTAACCTTGGACTAAACTTTGACCATAGGGGGATTGTCCGTTGGATGAGACTTTGGGAAACTGTACTCTCAGCCGGTTGAACTCGACCAAGTAGACTTTACTCGGTCGAGTGCATAAGTCACTCGACCGAGTGAGGCCCACTCAGCCGAGTGGGGCCTCCTCGACCGAGTGCACTCTTACTCGGTCGAGTGTGTCGGAAATCAGACCGCGATAAATATATTTTAAGACTTATTCTTAATTGATAAATCATTATTTGCAATTACGTTTCTCTCTCTAAAAATATCTTCCTCATACTCTCTAAACCCTAACCACCCTATGAGACTATCACCTAAGAAGCCGTCGCGGGACCATAGCAGCAAGTGTGACCAACCTACCAAGGAAGGCGACTAGACTGACTATATTGGATTGATGATGCGATGTGTATTTGTACCTGTGCGTGTGTACGTCGGAATATGGCTATGTGCTGGAACGCTAAAAGGTATGGCTTCCCTACTCAGTATTTGCGTTATTGATTGATGCAATGATATTGTTCTTGTGATATTGATGATGTTGTGATTATTGATATTCATGATGGTCACTATTGTGACGATGATGGAGTTTGGGGTGTTGTGATGGTTACTATGGTTGGTGATTCCGTTGGAAGACGGATCACACCCCGAGTTTGCCACGTGGTTATCCCGTCATGTGGGAGATGTGCACATTAATGTTCAAGGTTCTCTCGCTGCGGTGAGAGGGGCTGTCAACGACTGTGGATGCGGTCCAAGGTCAATAGGTGGTTTTGTAGAGCATGCTGGTAACCTGAGTCTACTGGGATGTCCGCTGCGGTGGCCCTCTGGTTTTTCCTTCTCTTGTGCTTATCTTGTACGTTGGTCGGTATATGTGAATACTGACCCTTTTACTGTTTTACAAAACTGTGATGATCCATTTGGGAATGGGGAGAAGATTGATTACAGGCTATGTGCTTATTGTTTGGGAGTGGCCTGGGTGCGACGAGTCGATGACCATGCTACTGCTGATGAGTCTAGAGACCACGAGTCAGATTATTGTATTTAATGCTTTGTTTGTATGTTGTAATAAAGAATATGTAATATTAATGAAATACGTTTCGTTATTGTCTTATAACGTTCACTTCCTCGGGCAACCGAGATGGTAGCACCTTTACTTACTTGGGAAGGTCTTGCTGAAGGCTCCTCGGTAAGAGGGGGTGTTATATTTTCGTCTTATTAGTCTTTCTCTTCTTCCCAGTGCTAGTACTTGCTATAGTTTCTTCTTGTGTGTTTTAATTGTTGCTCATTATCACTCCCTCCAACTCATCCAAAGATTTGAATGTGCTTGAGGCTGGTGTCATTCTCAAGACTTGCATGCTTCTCTTCTTTGTCACCTTGCCTTGCATTTCTTCCCTTTCTCTAGCAGTGTACCCTCCTTTACATGTCAATATGAGACTCTCGATCTTACAATCCCTCTCATATACTGAACCAAGCTTGCTCTCGCGTACACGAGGTCGATATACCAATTATATGCAAGTCAAAACATATTTCGGGGCTCTCGATCTTACGGAAATGTATAAAAAAAACATGAATCATGCATTTTTGTCAAGAAACCATTTCATCAAACATGTGGTGTGCTTAAGTTGCTGGAAGAAAGACAACAATCAACAAATCAACCTAACAAACATAGATTAACCCTCATTAAAGCCCAGAATCCCCCACTAATCCTAACAAAGTCACTACTCACTAATAAACATGAGAAATATAGAAGAATAAGATAAGAAATTAAGGTAAGACATAATAAAAATAAAACAAGTAAGTAGTGAGATAAAACATGGAATAACAAGTAAATGAAAGGATTAAGAAAGTTACCAACTAATTAGGGAATGAGATTAACATAAATAAAGAGGAATTCTTGAAAAAAAGGAGAAGACTTTGTCATCAATCTTCAATATAAACTCAAGAAAAACCCGATTACAAGACTAGATCTATAACTAAATAAAGAGGAATTTGAAGGATGATTAAACTAATTAAAGGACTAATATAATATAATCTCTATAATCTAAGTTTAGGGTTAGGTGTCTTTTAATTACATAAGAGGGGGTATATATAGGTTTACAAAAGAGGAGAGACGGACCTAAGAATGAAATTGGGCCTCCGGTGGAGTCTCGAGCGTGACAGGCGAGTCACGCTCGTGAAAGCAGAAATACAACCCTTGTCCCGAGCGTGACATAGGCGTCTCGAGCGTGACAGGTTGTGTCACTAGCGTGACGGCATTGGCAGAATGGGAGATACTTATTTCCCTCTAGTGACAAAAGTTTCACTAAAGGGAAACTAGTAAGTCTTCTTCACTCTTCTCGATTTGGCTTGCCTTGACTCGGGATGGCTTTGGCATGCCAAGTAGGGCTCTTAGGTGGGTGTGACCGTGTAGGGTATGTCGTGGGCCCTCTGTGTAGATTATCATCCTCTCGGTCATACAAAACGAGGTAGAAACCGCATGAAGTGACAATTTACTTACAAAATCAAGATAAAACCGAGAAAAGTGCTAGAGGAAGATAATGCATACATAAATCACTCCTAGGGAGCATCCAATGCAAGCAAAATGGGATAAATATGTGAAAAAATAGGATGAAATGACACTATATCAGTGTTACAAAAGGCCCTTAATGTGAGTTGGGAGAAATGTTGTACTCCTAAAGAGAAATGGGGGATTAGAATTAAAGCTGTCAAGCTATGGAGCACGACTCTTTTTGGTAAGTATACACGGTGGTTAGCTACTAAAAAGGATCTCTTATGGGTAAGGTGGGTCAATAATGTTTATATGAAAGAAAGTGACTTGAAAGAGTATACTGCCCCTTCTGACTGCAGTTGGTCTTAGAGAAAATACAGGTTAAGGACGGTTTCAAGGGTGGATATGTTGGTAACTTATAAGCTACAAATTATTCAGTAGCTGAAGGTTATCAATGGCTAAGGAATGCTAATCGTAAGATATCATGGAGATATATTTGTTGAAATAGCATGAATGTGCCTAGAACCTCTTTTGTTTTCTACGCCTACCAGCAGAAAAGATTGTTGGCTCGTGATAAACTTCTAAATATGAGAGTTGGACAAGATGCTACTCGTTATTTGTGTGGTGATGAACCTTAGATCCATAATTACTTATCTGATAATTGTGAATAAATTAAGAAATGTATAAGTTTGTTGCAGCAGAAAATACCTATACACTACTTCCGCGATCAGTGTATGGTGCGATTGTATTCCAAAGGGGGAGGAAGAAGTTGTAACACTTTTAGGTAAATATGTGTGGTGGATAGCTTCTAAAAAGGATCATCTTTGGGTAAAATGGGTGAGTAATGTCTATTTAAAAGGAGTACACTGGAAGGAGTATAGTGTTCCTTCTGATACTAGTTGGTCATGGAGGAAAATAAGCCATATTATGACTCAGTTTCAGAGTGCTTATGTAGATGATATGTGGTTGGGTGATGATAAACCTTATGCTGTCAAGGATGGGTATTTTTGGTTGAGGCCAGGCAAGGATAGAGTGCGATGGAGGTATGTGTGTTGGAATACTTTGAATGTTCCTAAGTCTAGTTTTATATTCTGGGCTGCCATTCAGAATAGGTTGCTTACTAAGGATAGATTGAATAGAATGGGGATTCTGGTGGACACGGCTTGTGATATATGTGGGAATGGATTGGAGACTATGAAGCATGTATTATATGAATGCATTTACAGCCTGAAGTGTTGTCAAATCCTGCAGAGAAAGCTTGGAGTCTCTTTCATTTTCAGTCAGTTGGTGGAGTGGATGGCTGCTGGTAGAGGAAGAACAAAGCTTCAAAGGAAGTACATTGGAGCTTGTCATGTTGCTCTTATATACAAGATTTGGATGGTTCGAAATGAAGTGAGATTTAAGCATTGTATAAGATGTCCTGAAGACTTAGTTCAACAAGTCATGGAGGAGATTAATATTCGTGTAGGCAAGATGAATGTGAGCAAGCTTTCTACTAAGGAAGTTGCTTGGATACAACGTCTTAGATGATTTTGTGTGCATTTTAGTGTCTCATGTAATATTGTTAAACTTTGTATCTTTTGAGCTTTCAATATAACTTACCTTTTCCCAAAAAAAAAAAAAAAAAAGAAGTTGTAACACCCTGTGTTTTATAATAAAATTTATTCGTAAATTTACTTCTTAAATTAATTATTTTTCGAGTTTAATTATTTATTTCGTATTAAGCTATTTTGTTATTTTCCATTTGACCTAATTTGGATGGGTTAAAATGTTCGTGCAGGATTTTACCATTTTAATTTATTAACTGCTTCTCTTTTATCAATTCTCCGAGCGTTTTTATTGTGTTAAACCCGATTTGTAATCAGATTATCCAGTTTATGAGCTAATGGATCAAAAGCCCAATTAAACCTCTTTATAAATAGAAAACCCTAAGCAAGCAACTAGGTCACTCACTTCATTCGTTTCATGTAACTTTGCACCGTGAACCCATTCTCCTCTCTTTTCACTTTTCTCCCTTTTAATCCATTATTTTGCATCTTGCCGTCTTCCAAACACAAACAAAAATTATATATTTACAATCTTGGTTTAAATATTCGCCTAATAGTAATTCTAGTTGGACATGGCGTCAAATTTGCAAAGTGAAGAACAAGATGAAGACTGGTTATCTAAATGAGGAGTGGATGAGCAATAATGGCATTTACACTACTGCTGCTGGTTATGATTGGTTGACATGGGAGCATGCCAGGGTAGACTGGTGGTCTGTCATCTGGAATACTATTGTACTACCTATACATTCTTTCATAGCATGGCTATATGCTAGTGGTAGACTGCTTACTAAGGATAGACTGACACAGTTTGGAGTGATTAATGATGGAAATTGTGAGGTTTTTGGAATAGAGGATGAGACACGTGAGCATCTATACTTCCAATGCCAATTTAGCATAAGGTGTCTTGGAATGGTAAGTATGTGGCTGGAATGGTGTATACCAGACCATAGAATTCTTGGTTGGTGTAGCAGACTTCGGTGCAGGTCCTTGATGCATAAGCAGATAGTGAATGTTGTTGTTATGGCTCTTGTGTATCAGACTTTACATGCTAGGAATGTTTGCAGGATGAGTAATGTAGTGACGCATCCTAGGCAAGTTCTTCAAGCAATCCAACAGCAAGGGTGAAGATCAGGGGGATTAATCACATGCTTGACCAAGGCTGGATAGGGCGGATAGGACTTATGTAAGTAGGCTTTAGTATGTGATGTTATAGTGGAATGCTAATTGGTTTGATGTAATATGGATGGTGATGTACTTCTTTGATTATTATGATATACAAATTAACATTTCACCAAAAAAAAATTATTTTAATGAGATGTATTTGTATAAACTTTAGACCTACCTATAGGTCTCTAGTTTGGATGGGTAAGAAGAAGAAGGATTTTTCTTGCCATTTTTCAAGGTGGATCTATGTACTACAATATTAATTGTGTTATAAAGGTAACAAACTGTGTTCATTTAATTGTGTTTATAGAAAATGAATGATTAGCATGAATGATAATTGATTGATATGATGCGTGTGGAGTACTTATTATGCATGATTAATGTTTTATTTAATTTAGGATTATTTCATAGGAATACTCTAAAATATGGTGGTCCTGCATAAAATACGTCAACCTTTGTTTTAACTACCAATATACCCAACTATTGCCCACTTTCTCTTACAATGCAATCGTGTGACCGATGACCTGGTAAACAGGTCGTCTCATATTTTAAACACTTAACCTACCCTTTCCCTTTCCCTTTCTCTGTAATCTTTTTACTCCCTCTGTCATACCTTTTCATCTCTTTCTCTTTATTTTTAATCTGTCTCTGTACACCATTGTTGATCCACATCTCCATTTCTTCCTCTTTGATGTATGCTTAATTTGCTCTTCTATTACTCGAATTTCGTCTTCCAGTACTTGCCATTGTTGTTCATCAAAGATTACTCACTTTTCATCTTTCATTTTCGCAAATGTCACGGCTATTGTGAGACTTTGATTATTTGGTACTCTGTAGTTGGTATTGTATGCTGTATTGTGACAATTTAGTTGATAGTTTTCGTCCTTTTTTAGGGTTTAATTAATTTTTGGGGTAGTTCAATTAAATTTTTACAAATTAATTTGTTATATAATTAATAATTTATTTGCTGCGACTTTGGTGCTAAACAAATTAAATATATATGCATGTCATTATTAGGGTGAACATTTATTAGCTGCCAAATTTAAAAAAGTGGTTGAGAGAGAAAAAAAATTGAAAAAGAAGTATACATAAGGAAGATGAAGATGCAACAGACGAAGAGGGAAGAGGTGGAAGTGTAAAAAAAATACTTCCTCCAATTAACCATGTTGTTCCCTCTTTCTATTTTGAGCTAAGTGTGGTGATGTTCCCTCTTTCCTAATTTGTGAGTAGTTGTGTGGTCCAAGGTGGAAGCTTCACGTACGGTTTTGAAGCCGCTTTTATGAATCTTATTCTCTTCTTTATCGAAAAGACTGTAAGGCGGAGCGAATCCGGAAAGATTGCCTCAGTTCGGATTGTTCTCTGCAACTCGGTGCGGAACGAGAAGTAAAGCGTAGGGGAGTATGTCCCGAGTTCACCAAATTTAATTGAATGTGGGGTAGTGTGTTTTGTGTGGTCCAAATTGATTTCCTTAATCCTTGTGTCCAAAAGAAAAGGGAATAACATGGTTAATTGGCGGGAGTATAAGAAAAAGTGGATCCCACATAAGTTAACCTTCTATAACAAGTTAAGATTACACTAACTCTATTCAAAGCGAAAGTGAGTAATAGTTGAGTATATTGATAGTTAAAATAAAGGTTGAAATATTTTGAGTAGGACCACTATAATTCAGAGTATTCCTATGAAATAATCCTTCAATTTATTTGAATGTTTAATGTTTAAGTTTTCACAAAATTATTGTTGGTTCAAACTAAGGTTCAAAGTGCAAACACTAGAACGCGTAGATGGCTTGCGGCCTTCTAAGCATGTTTTAGGGTTTGTCGTAGCCTCCCTTGAGAGGGAAGGCTGGGGTTTTGTTTATTAGGCTTTTACTTTGTTATTTAGGGTTTTCTGTTGGTAGTTAAGGTTTACTTTACTACCTTGTCGTTATATCTTGTTAGACTATAATTTCAAGTATGTAAGTTATGATATTATACTCGCGTGGACTATAACTTAGTAATGTGACGTTATTGTACAGGGTATTGTAACAAGTCTTGTTGTGGTGACGTGACAGATCGTGTCGTGAAGTCGACTATCCGACGATGACGTTATAGAGGGCTAGACTGTAATAACAAAAATGTATTATAGTCAGTTATATTATAACCTCACATGCAAAGTTAGGGTTATAGTTGATGTTACTATCACTTTACCTGGTTTGGGTGAAGGTCATAGTCGAGGTTACTATAACAATAAGTTTATACATGATTATATGCTTGATGTGATAGTAGCTCGGACTGTAACATAACTTTTAAAGTATAATGTTATAGTTCAAGGTAATATAACCTTGGATACTTTGTGCTTGTTCATATGATGTGTTAAAGTTAGTTATACTATAACAGTGTTACCGTATATATGGTTCGTTACTCTTTTTAATATAATAGTTCAATCGGTTGAAATGTTCTATGTTATGGGTTGTGACTTTATTCACGTGTTTGCGGAGTCACTTATATTGTACATTGGTTTATGAGCTAGTTGTATAAATGACGTGAGATATTAGTTATATACCGATCGGAATGAGAAAACGCTGCCCCTTTGGGGATTGGTCGTAGGTCTATGTTCGGGCTAGGCTAGAGGCAATTGTTATACGCTTTCGTTCCCATGTGTCGTTCGGTATAAAGTTATTGCATCGAGAGTCTGACCAAGTCTTAGAGATATAGGCAGTTGTTATTCGTTATACATAGTATTGTGGATGTCGTTGTAATACGATCGCACTGATGGAGGCAGTTGTTATACGCTCTCAAGACGTTCGTTCTATACATTGTACTTAGGTAAGTGGGGCAAGTTGTTATATGCTCCGATGTTGGTTGTTCTTATCATGTTATTGATGATATATGATGATTATTTTGTTGACATGATTTATATTTTCTTCACATGTCGTTCATGAGTATTTTCAGTTATTATTTATTGTTGATTAAATTCAGCCTATTGTAAACATGACAGGGAGAGTATCTAATAATATCTTTAGGAGTTTAAGTTATGTTAAGAAACATTTAGTGATGTAGTGGTTTGGAATTTGGATTTTAGTAGCGATCTGGATTGATCGTGTGTTTCCACCACCTTGACCCTTGCTTCATCTGACGAATTAGTTATTATTATGGAGTACTCTTTTGTTTTATGATCCGGGTTGTTACAGAAGAAAGTTTCAATGGAAGATGGCATAGACTTGCTTTGTTGGAGTCACATATGTTATATGTAATGTACGGAATTGATTAAGGCTTACTTTTGAGGTGACGATGTTTACAGTTATAGTGACTCAGGTATACCCTTGAGGTAAGGGAAAGATGGTCAAAAATCAATATCATCCCTCTTAAGCAAAAGGATGGTCAATGGATAGTAAATATCGACTAATTGGTTGGTTTTTTTTATTAATACATACTACCTTTGACATTAAAAAAAAAAAAAATTGGCAAGTGGGCAGATAGTGTTCATCTACTGTAGCGCACATGAGAGACACGAGATCAAATGCACTATTTTTGTGTGAACAATATAATTGGAGTTTGTATAGTTAGATCGATAGGTAGATTTGATATGGTAATCGACCCGTTTTTTTATCTAAGACGATCACGGTGATAAATTCATAATGGATACCACCAATCTTACTTTAAGAAAGCAACAACCATGTTGATGAGGTGTCAAACAACCCTTAATTTAAGGAAAAGTAAAGAAGAGCATTTTATTTCTCTTAATAACATATGATATTTTTGATTTAACTAGACAAAACTAAAAAAAGTTTGATAAATGGTAGTATTAATTATATTTATCAACAAATTTGATATTTATTATTCATAAAAAAAAAATATTAAATCTGGAGAATTTTTAAAAAGTATTTTCAAATCTACAAACCCTTAAAACAAAGAGTCTAAACACTGGATCTAGCAACAAAAAATAAACTTCTTAAAAAAATTTATAAAAAGCAAGAAAAAACCAACTGACAGGATTGTTTGATAATAAAAATATACCCACAAAAAAATTAAATATAAAAAATGTTTCTAAAAAACATAGCAAAAATACTAATATTGATATTGGATATGAAAAAAGTATTTAACCTTTTTACGATCATGAAATGAAAACTCAAAAAAATAATTATAAGAGATCCTGCTAATTATATGGGGTAAATCATTTAATAGTGAAGAGGAGGCTGATGATGACGAGGTGAGGGGAGGATTAATAGGTAATGTATTAAGGGGAACAATTTTTTTAAAATAGACTTTGTGAAGGTGAGGTAAGTCAGTGAGAGACTGAGAGTAGTAAAAAAGGTTTAAACGATTTTCGTATCAAGACACATTTGAAGCTTTGGGACGTTAACTTTGGCCCAAACATTATTGATTACTACTTCGTATTAACTAGCCTATTGTTTAGGTTGCTAATTTGTTATTGTGTACCTATGATTAGATAGTTATCGACTTATCGTTGTGTAGGTAAAATAATACTCCGTATTTCAAGTCGTACATTTTATGAATCCAGTTATGGTCATAATACGGATTAAATTAAGTTTATAAAATCATTTTTTTAAAGGGGTGGGACTTAGATAACACTATTATAGTCACATTTAAGACAAAAGTCTATCTTTAGCATCTTAGATCGAGCGGGTTAAACCAAATTTCGACCTAAACTATACATTTTGGGTCAATTTATTAGCGAGTTATAATTTACAAGTTTTGACCTTAAAATATACATGTTGGTCTGGGTCAATTTTCGACAGGTATATATCTCATTTTTTGACCTTACCATTATAACATAATTGATAATGCGGTTTATATATTAATAAAATTTCTAAAGTATATCATTTAATCCGTAGTTTTTAATTATCACATGTTTGAATATTTAACAATTTGACCAGACACGGGTCAAAAGTTCAAGTTGTCACTTTACTAATTAGTAATATGTACTAAATGAACATGGGTCAATAATTTCATTTTAAACATGAAAAATGGGTGATTGATTTCGTTTTTAATGAAAACGAGTTTAAGAAATTGCAACTGTGGTACTATTTAGAGTCATGCAATTTCAATTTCGGGTTGATTTTCATTCGAAAAGTTTTGTTTGTTCAATCTTATATAAGTCGGGATTTTTTAAAGCAACCTAAGTAAGAAACTCAAATTTAGCTAACAAGAGGGTATATAAGTATATTGTACTACAACAATTACTCGGCAAACATAATGTATCGTTTATAATAATTGCAAATGAAATTTAGAAAATTTATAATTGAGATCTAAAATCTTAAAAATTATTTTATAACTCATCTATTAATCAATAAAACTTAATCATATATAATTTTTTTCTATAATAACAAATTTTAAAACAATATATCCGTGCAATTTGCACGGGTTTAAAACTAGTTGGTAAAAAAACATGGATCCTGGAAACGGTGTTTACATAGTTGGTTTTTATACAGAAGAATAGTGGAAGTGGAAAAGATGAGAGTAGAGAGTTAAAAAGAGTTAAATTAAAAAAGAAAAGAAAGAGTGGCAAGTGGGGTTAGTGGGGAAAGTGGGAAATGCGTGGGATTCCCGGAATCACCATCAAAGCATGAAAGCTTCTCCCAAAAATGGAATTTAAAAATCCCGACCACAAGAAAACAAATATTAAATTTAATAATTAATTAATTAATAAAAGAAATGAGTAATTGTATCTCTCTTATCAGTCTTGTTCACCCATCAAATGTAATCTTCCCAATATCTCTCTTTCTCTCTCCTCTTCACAGCAATAATAACAGCTCAGCAGACTACTACTACTACTACTACTACTACTATCAGAAGAGGAGGAAATTGCAGAATACATACTTACAATTCATTCATTCATTCATTCCTGATTGATTGATTATGTTCCAAGTACCAACAACAGCAAATAATAATAATAATAATAATAATAATAGTAGTACAACAAGAACAACAACAAAGTCAGCAGCAGCAGCATTTAATCAACAACAACAACAACAGGGGTTTCCTGGGAGTAGTAGTTTGATGGACCTTGATTTTGGGGATCTAGATGCATCTTGGTCATTTGACCAGATCGCTACTTCTCCTCTTCTTATTTCTACTTCTGACCATCCTTGTTCTCCTCTTTGGGCTTTCTCTGATGACCCTCGTAATTGTAAACCCCCCCCTGACTTCTCCCGCTTTTCTCCCTCCTCTTGTATGTTTCATTCCCTCCCTCCTTTCTTATTGGCTTACCCTTTTTACATTTATTATCACTTTATTATTGTTTTTGGATAACCCTAACCCTCCCTATACCATTAGGCTTTGACTTATTTCTACTCTCAATTTTCTTGCTTTTTCATGGAATATTAATCAAAATCAAAACTACAATTCTACAACTAACTAACTAACTAACTAACTAACTAGCTTTGTTGATTTTAGATAATGACATACTACTTACCTTGTCTCATCAATTGTATGGACTATCGAGTCATAGGCTTTTAGTGACAAAAGTTGATGATTCAATTTGGATTTGGGTTTTTAATAGGTAATCTAGAACCGGTTACTCAAAATGGAATGGACAATGCCCAAGTAAATGGTACCGCTTGTGCTGCTGCTGATGATGATGACGACGACGATGATAATAAGAAGAAGATTCCGGCACCATTCATGGGCTTTACTCCCCTCCAGAACTTGGATATGCCCTTTTTTATTAAAGAGAGGATGACGCAGGCGCTTAGGTACTTCAAAGAATCCACTGCCCAGCATCAGATTTTAGCTCAGATTTGGGCCCCAGTTAGGAGTGGAAACCGCTACATGCTTACAACTTCAGGGCAACCCTTTGTTCTAGGACCTCATAGTAATGGCTTAAATCAGTACAGAACCGTCTCTTTGATGTACATGTTTGCTGTTGACGGGGAGAATGATGTCACCCTCGGGCTTCCTGGTCGTGTCTTTCGCCAAAAGTTGCCCGAGTGGACCCCAGATGTGCAATATTATTCCAGTAAAGAATATCCGAGGGTTGATCATGCCAAGCATTATAATGTTCGGGGTACCTTAGCTTTGCCCGTGTTTGAACCTTCCGGTCAGTCCTGTGTTGGTGTTCTTGAACTCATTATGACTTCACAGAAGATCAATTACGCTCCTGAGGTTGACAAAGTTTGCAAAGCTCTTGAGGTTGGTTTTCCTTGTGATTTTTGTCTTATCATTTGTTTTGATGGCCTTCCGTGCATATTGATTACTTGTAGCATATGAGTGACAGAATGCGTACTCCCTCCGTCCCGGTCATTTGTTTACCATTTCCATTTTAGGGTGTCTCATTCATTTGTTTACCTTTCTATATTAGGATGATAGTTTATGAGTAATTTGATCACTCAATAAGACTATTGTCCACTTGTCATCCACCAAGTACAAGCACAAATGGTCCCCTACCATTTTCTTAATAATTGTGTCAAAAACAAAGCAAACAAATGACCGGGACGGAGGGAGTATTACATATCTGGAGTTAACCCAAAGACAAGGACCTAAACTATCGGTTCTTTTCCAGTTAAGGACCCATAGTAGATAATTTTACAGTTAAGGACCTCATTGTTCACGTCGTTAACATATGCATATGCCGTTTGTCTGAAGGGTTTAGGCTCTTGGCTATCAACTTGGGTCTTTGGTTGGTTTGTTAAATGTTTTCATTCTTTCCAATAAGTTTTGATGTTCAAAATTAATAGGGATGAGTCTTGACTGATGATACCTTATGGGGGAATTTTACTACCATAATATGAACATTGTAACTAATTAATCAAAATAATAGTAACAACAACAAATTGTTATATTATTGTAATTTTAGATAAAATACTTCGGGAACAAAACGTATTCTCACATTTTTTTTTTTGGATTAATTGACAAGAGTACTCTGAACTATGAGTGCTCCGCTCAAAATATTCCAAACTCTATTTTAACTACCAATAAAATCAACTAATATCACCCACCACTTTAAATAGAATATGTGACTGGCTACCTGTTAAGCAGGTGAATAAATTTTTTAACCCTCATTTAACCCCCTATTACCATGATTAGTCTTCATCTTTTAATATAATTCATCTTCATCATTTACCTTCAACAACCTCTACCAAACCCTTCAACACCTAAAAACATCCCTGCAACCCTAAAATAACCAACCACCACTCTTCCCGATATACTGATAAAGAACACAAGCCTCACATGACCCCACAACCACTTCCCCTGTACTTTCCCTTAACCTTCAACCACCGTCACCAACTCTTCATCGCCTAAAACATGGCGACTTTTGTCGACCTTGAAGCCCAAAGTGCAAACTCAGACGACAAATTAATTATGTCAGTCGCATGAAACATTTGAAGAGCCTATGTTAGTCGTTATGGTGGCTCCTAAAGTCCTATTCAATTCCTATCACCTGTTAATTTGGACGATTTAGTTTCTATTTGAGACTTGTTATGCTTGTTTGAGATTGAAACAATTGGGTTTGCGGAAATAATTAGGCTTGTTGAAACAATTTGGTGTCATTGAAAAATTTGGATGATTTGATTTGTAAGACTGATTTGTATCACTGAGATGCGAAAATTAGTGGCCTATTTGATGCCTGCTTGAGAGTGGCATCAGGTAAGTAGTGGTCCACCAATCATCCTAAAAACTGATTTATGCAAACAATGAATTGATTGGAAGAGAGAGAGAAAATTTGAGAAATATGGGTAAAGGGAAGAAGATAAAAATGAAGAACGAAAAAAAAAAAAAAAAAAAAGGGGTAAATGGAGAAGATGAAGAAGATGAAGACTAATGAAGGGAAAGAAGCACTGAAAAAGTTACCTGTTATAACAAGTTAACAAAACACCAATTTTATTCAAAGTGAGAGGGAGTATTACTTGGTTTTATTGGTAGTTAAAATGGAGTTTGGAGTATTTTAAGCAGCACGACCATAGTTCAGAGTATTTCTATCAATTAATCCTTTTTTTTCCGTTGAAATTTGAAATATGTGTGAAATTTTACAACTTTGCTACACAAATTCTTATTTGAAACAGAAGTATCCGTCTTAAACTTAAGACGGGTCAATTTATGACTCACTTGTATAGATCGGGCAAACATTTTGTTATTCCCTAGACATTTCACTTTTGTCTTGTTTAAGATATCAGTAAGTCTTGGTTAAGACGGAACTATCCGCTTTAAGCTTAATACGAGTCAAATACTACCACATGGTGGTAATAAAGACAACTTTTGGTATTTTCTACGCAACAAGTGAAGTGATTTGGTTTGTATTTGACCCTGCTTAAGACGGATCATGCCCATCCTAAATGATAATTTGTTTTAAGATATTTGACCCGTTTTAACCTTAAGGCATATATATCCGTCTTAAAGAGACTAGTTGACTTACTATTATAGTTATATATCCCGTAATGTTATATCACGCCTCTAGTTTTACACGTTACGCTTCTACTTTTTTTATAAACTTTTAAAAAAAAAGGACAATTTAAAATGTTCATAAAATTACGAGAAATCTGTATATTGTTATTGGGGTGATAAAGATCATATAAGAAGAAGCTCTGACAAGACTAAAGTAGATAGCTAAATCCTAGGCAATAGCCAACTAGGCTAGGCATACGGCATATCTTGTTTGATGACGGCCGTTATCACGGAGTTCCTTAACTGTAAAATTCTATAGTTTAGGTCATTAACGGAAAAAAAAAATCGATAGTTCATGTCCTTGTCTTTGGGTTAACTCTACATATCTGGATCTGTGCACCGTATATTCTGGCATGTGCGAACTGCCAATCATTGTTTGCCCCTACTCATAAGTAATAACTCTGTTGTGAAGATTCAATTTGAAGTGTGTTACAGACTTTTTGAAATGTGTTTTATTGTTATGGATTTGGCTTATGCTTTGGCTTATGCTTTGGCTTATAGATCATGAGTCGACATCTGTTTATTAAAATCATCTGCGTTAATTGTTGGCAATGCGTCTATTAAAGATCTCCAGTTCTTATAATGCAGGCAGTTAATCTCAGGAGTTCAGAAATACTAGATCACCCTAACATCCAGGTAGATTTTTCATGCTTCTCGTCCTTGTTCACCTGATTCATCATCTTTACAAAAACAAATCTAATTACTTGATTATATGCTTATTCAGATCTGCAATGAAGGTCGACAAAATGCACTTTCAGAAATCTTGGAAGTATTAACAGAGGTATGTGAAACTTATAAGTTGCCCCTGGCTCAGACTTGGATTCCTTGCAGGCATCGGAGTGTTCTGGCCTACGGCGGTGGTATCAAGAAAAGTTGTTCCAGCTTTGATGGAAGTTGTATGGGACGAGTATGCATGTCCACCACTGATGTAGCATTCTATGTTGTAGATGCTCCTTTGTGGGGCTTCCGGGAGGCCTGTGCTGAGCATCATCTTCAGAAAGGCCAGGGTGTTGCAGGGAGGGCCTTTTCGTCCCATGGCCTGTCTTTTTGCAGAGATATTTCACAATTCTGTAAAACTGATTACCCGCTGGTGCATTATGCTCGGATGTTCAGGTTAAGGGGCAGTTTCGCTATCTGTTTGAGAAGCAAGCACACTGGGGATGATGATTATGTTCTTGAGTTCTTTTTGCCTTCTACCATAACTGACAGTGTGGAGCAACTGAAATTGCTGGATTCAATTTTGGTAACTATGAAGGAGGATCTCCAAAATCTCATGGTTGCTTCTGGAAACAAACTGGAAGAGGAAAGAAAGCTCATGAAAATCATTGAAGTATCTACTGATAATGATCAAGATTTACAGCTTGAGCCTAATTTGTCGAGTAAACATCCATCTGTGCTAGAGACAATAAATGGTGTTCTGCCACTTATAAAGAATTCCCAGCCACAGTTGATGGTTGAAACAGATGCTCCCAATGGTGCAAGGAATGTTGCTGCCGCTAATGGAAGCCACAATGCAGCGTCTCCTACAGTAAAGAAAGAGGGCAAAAAAACATCTGAAAGAAAGCGTGGTAAAGCTGAAAAACAAATTAGCTTGGATGTTCTTCAACAATATTTTGCTGGGAGTCTTAAAGATGCTGCCAAGAGCCTTGGAGGTACAATTTTGATCGATAGATATAGATATAAGTTCTTCATTTTTATTTTTTTCTACCATTGAAAAATCCTTTGTGCTGGAATTTGACTGCATTTAACAGAGTACATATGATAAATGCATAACCAGAATGTTGTGTCATTGAACAGTGTGCCCAACAACTATGAAGCGCATCTGTAGGCAGCACGGGATATCTCGATGGCCATCCCGGAAAATCAACAAGGTAAACCGCTCCCTGACGAAGCTCAAGCGCGTGATCGAGTCAGTGCAAGGTGCTGACGGATCATTTAGCCTGACTTCTCTTGCTCAACCTACCATCCCTGTTCATGTTGGTTCTATTTCATGGCCTGCTGGTGTGAATGGGACCTGCCAACAGCTATCACCAGCATCTCAACCTACTGATGTTCCCGATGAGAGAAGCGAAATACCGCGCTATGAGCCAAGAATTGATGGTCAGATTAGGAGTAGGGGATCTAGTCATGAAGAGAGGATAAATGAGCAGAATGGCTTTGGTTCTAAAGTCGGGAGTGGGTCTCGGGAGGTGAGCACCGGCACATCAACGTCTCATGGATCATGCCACGGTAGCCCAGGAACTGAAAGCAACTTACCAACCGGAAATTTTGTCCCGAGCTATTATGAACATGTTGGTCATTCACCCGGTTTAATGTTTCGTCAGAATGGGGCTTACTCGATACCAGATGCTCTACTTGGTGGACATTCTCAAGAAGCCTTTGGGGAGATGCTTCTGGAAGATGCAGGAAGCTCAAAAGATCTAAGAAATATCGGCCGTTCAGGTGCTGACGTCAATGTAAATGAAATCCTTCCAGAAGCAGGGTGGATCAACCTGTCTTGCCCGAGCCCATCTTCAAGAATAGGTACGAGTGCCATCGGCATGACATCCAGATATTCTGTTAGACAAGATATGAAGACGGTAACCATAAAAGCCACATTTAGGGAAGACATAATCCGGTTTAGGTTCTGCCTGGCATCCAACATTGTCGAGTTAAGAGAGGAGGTGGCTAAGAGGCTTAAACTGGAAGTGGGAACCTTTGAGATAAAGTATCTGGATGACGATCACGAGTGGGTCCTGATAGCTTGTGATTCTGACCTACAAGAATGCTTAGATATATCGAGATCGTCAGGCAGTGGAATGATTAGACTGTTGATTCAAGACATACTAGGTAATCTGGGTAGCTCGTGTGAAAGCTCGGGGGAATGAGCGGCTTTTGAGGTGTAGATACCTGCTTAGGTTGTGAACTGATTCTTGTAGTAGTAAGATGGACAAATTCTGTAGATGTGGGGAGTATCAGTTGATTGAGAATGCAAGCTGTATATAGTTTGCTTGTGTTACTGTATCAGGGCGAGCGTGACTTGAAAAACGTTCTCTGTTGTACTGAATTTTGTTTACACTTCAGCTTAATTGTAAATTGAAAACTACGAAGTATCATTTATAACTGAATTGGCTTTTTTTTCTGTTGGAAAATAATCCAGGTACTCTTGGTAGAACTAAGTACTTGGTTACATAGATTATTGTACTCCATCAAAGATTGATTGTACTCTTTTTTTATGTGCAAGCTAATTAAACATATATTTCATCAAGGTTTAACCTAGTTCTCCAAGTTGAAACACAGGTCTTATGCCCTGGTTTTTTCGGCTGAAATAAGCCGAAATGAGTTAAATAGATGTGATCTTAATTGAACTAAATTGAATAGAGCCGAGTTGAAGTAAGGTTTAATTTTGTGAAGAGATGAGTTGAATAGAACTAGCTAAAAGCTAAACAAAATTATATTGAATAGAGCAGAGCTAAAATAAAACGAGCTGGAATTAAGTTGGAAAGAACAGGGCCTAAAACGGAATATTTCTGCCTTAAAGGTGAGAATTTGTGTATGCCCTGTTAGGGATTCAAACCTAAAGTCAGAAGATATATTGGGTAAGACAATGTTACGGGTGAAAATAGAGAGAACATAAAAGCTGATGGTGATTAACTAAGAGCATCAGACCATGTTTTGACACTATGATCCACAGGCTCTGACAGTAAGTGTTAATTAGCAAATCGCAAAAATAATAGTTGTATCCCGTAACTTTGTTCAATTGTAAAATAGGCTCTATAAGTTCCATTTGTGGCAATTAAGCCCCATTAAACTTCACCAAAAGTGAAATTCAACCCCAATTGATTGCTACGAATAAAACATATGTGACCTAATTTCACATTAATACAAAGTTATGGAATTTAATTACCATTTTCACAATTAGCAAATTGTAAAAGATTCAATAGCTAACACAATTAATTAAGAATGTATCCGAGTAAAAGAGAAATCTGGAAAGATGCAAATTGCTGGATAAGTGAATAGTATTGTTTTTTAACCGGAAGGCCGAGAGCGAACTATTGCGACTTTGGGGCATACTAGGTATTTACCGCAAGTAAAGAAGATTCTCACGCCAGTCCCCCCTAAGATAAGAGCCGGGGAGAGCTTGCGTCCGTTCATTGGCCAATTTGAGTCTCGGTCTAACCAGTGCCAGGTGAAGATTAAGATCCCCCTTTTACAAAAGCAGACCTTGGTCCCAAACTAATAGCAAAGTTTCAAAAACCTCGCTGGTACTTAAGTTTAGGAACGAGGGGGCGGAGGTGGGATGAATCCTTTACCATAAATAAGGGAGAGGGAATTGAAAAGCTCGACAATCTTGTCGTGCGAGAATTACACTCATCTTGTGAAACATTTCGATTTTATTTAGTTATTCAGTCAAACCAACGATTCGTTATTGGAGCAGATAGGTAGTCTCGGGCAAAGACTCCTCTCGCACCTTCTCTTCCTGCCCTAGTAAGTACTCCCTTTGTTTTTACCTAATGAGCTTTCTCTAGGAATATAACAATTACCAAGAAGCACAACCCTAATTAGCAATTACAGTAACATATTAAGAAGGTTATCCACCAAAGCCATAGAGAGTACGACCCTGTCTCTTAAGAGCATAGACAACATCCATAGCAGTGACAGTCTTACGACGAGCATGTTCAGTGTAGGTAACAGCATCACGGATGACATTCTCCAAGAATATCTTGAGTACACCGCGAGTCTCCTCGTAAATAAGACCGCTGATACGCTTGACACCACCACGACGAGCAAGACGGCGAATGGCAGGCTTGGTGATGCCCTGGATGTTATCCCTCAAGACCTTCCTGTGCCTCTTTGCTCCTCCCTTTCCCAAACCCTTACCTCCCTTCCCTCTTCCTGACATTTTTTTTTTTAAATTGATTTTATGACTGCTCTTGGTTTCAATTAATCGAGAAGTGGGTGGTTTATATAGATAGATAGATTGAGAGGGGTTTGGAGATATTTGAAATTTGGAGTGGAGGGATTTTATTGCGCGTCATTTGTAGCCGTCCGATGTGCTTCTATCGTGTGGCTCCTATGTCGATCCGTGTCATGCTTCTTCTATCATTTCCATCCGTAGATATTTTTAATCGGACGCTCACTTAATCCCCAGCTTCGCTAATCTTCCACAGATGCACCTCTCTTTTTTACCAACCTGAGTTGCTTTTTACTTGTAACCCCGTTTACTTGTATTGCAAATCAAATGGCTATCTAAACCCATGATGTTTAAGTGGGGGTTTATGAAATTTCATTGAACCTAACTAGAAAAAAAATAAGAATAATACACTACAATCAAATATTCCCTTCGTCTCAATCATTTGTTTACTTTTGATTAAAATACCCCTCACAAAGAATATAAAAGGCAAACAAATAAATGGGACGGAGGGAGTAGCACTAAGTTAGTAGTAGCCTATTGGTAAATGCATGTTGTTTTTATCCTGCTGTCTAACCCTATATAGGGAAAAAGGATTATTAATCGGATGTAATATCTCATATCTTTTTATTTTTTGAGTTTACACATATTTTTTTCGAGTGTATACAATTTGCAAGTCATATAATAATTTTTTGATGGAAAACTCAAAATTATTTTAATTTATAAGTATAGATTTTGAGCAATGTAATATTTTTTAGCTTAATATTTAAGTAAAAATGCTCAAAAACTTTATTGTAAATCAAATTCTTTAACATAAAACTCAAAAAGTTTTGTATAAAACTCATTAAGTATATAATCAGATGTACTACATCTGAGGTATAATCCATGAACTGACCTATATACTACACTCAGCATTCAGCAAGTCACAGTCATCACATTGCCTCAATCACTATGTTAGCTGCCTTACTCATTTTTATCACTCTACCTTAGAGCATCCACATTAAAGAGGATTAACCATTATCTCAACTGAAAGAGGATGTTAAGAGAATGTCATCTTCAATTTGACACATTTTCTTTATATCTTCATTAAAGAGGAAGAGGAAGAGGAATACATCCTTCATTTATGGAAGATATCCTTGCCTTGGCCAAAATGCCCCTCAAGAGAGAAAATAAGTTGTGGGTCTATTTAAAAGCAGTAGGTCTTGCTTAAGACGGGTCGGATCTTGCAACGGGTATTTTGTGAGAGGAAATGGATAGAGGGGACAAGGTGGGCACCCCCCATGTGCTCTTCACTCACCCTTGATGGGTATTTTGTGAGAGAATATGGTATCCGTCTTAAGCTTAAGACGGATACCTCCGTCTTAAATAAGAATTTGTGATTTAAAAGATGGAAAAAGAGAGACTTAAATAAGAATTTGTGATTTAAAAGATGGAAAAAGAGAGAAAGGAAACATTCTCTATGTGGAGTAAAAGAGAGGAAGAAAATGAAGAAAATGGAAAGTGGGGTAGAGAAAAATATACTCTTCTTCAATGTAGATGCTATTAGCCTCACTCATTTGTATCATCTTAAATTCATCACAGCGCGATGAGCGCTCATCTCGGTCACTATACTCTTCTTACTCCCCCGCTCCGCCGTTGTATTTCCATGCTCCGTAAATCAACTATTATTTTGATGGATTGGAAACGAGATATTGAAGTCATTATGGTTAATTTATGCATTTATAAGGACAAATTTACCCGAGCATGTTCCAAATTTATATGCATTTTTTTTATATTTTTATTTCATATTTTGTGTATTTGTTTTATGAATATCCCATATATAACTATTTTTGTTGATTTTTGTTATGTTCATAATACTAAATAAAGGTCAACATTTTTTAAAAATATATGGGTTTGCAATGAATTTCATTGATCTAATTATTTTATTATTACGTTTATAATAACAATTGAAACCTCTGTTTTTTTTTTGCATTTGTAGTTAATAAATTGGATATGACACCGACTTCTTGACAGTCTGACACTTAATTAAACTAAATTAAATTCTGTCTTTTTTTTATAATACTTGTAAATTGTTATATTATAACAGTTCTTGTGTATTTTTATTTGAAGTTGATATTTTTATAAGTTCTCGGTGACATATTGAAACTAGTTTTATACTCGTGCAAAAATGCACGGATTACTTTTAAAATTCTAATATTTGAATTATATTATAATTAAAAAAAACTACTACTACTACTACTACTACTAATAATAATAATAATAATAATAATAATAATAATAATAATAATATTTTGCAAGGATTGCTGCTACTGCAGAATCTGTTTACTCTTTGACACCGCGTCAGCTTGCATTGTGGAAGTCCCAGCTTGGTGCCCACTCCTCTGATTGGTTGCGTGCGGTTCCTATCTCTGGGTTGGGTCAGACTATGAACGGGAGGACTTACCGTAGTGTGCTGGGATATCGTCTGGATGTTCCTTTATTCGTGGTATCTAGACCTTGTCCTGCTTGCTCTCGGGTTTTTGCTGGTGATATTTATGGGGACCACGATGTCTCTTGTACTGGCACTGTGAGGGTCAAGCATCGGCATAACCTTGTTCGTGACACCTTATTCGACATTTGATAAAGGTCTGGTATTTCTTCGGGCAGGGAGGTGGATATCGGTTTAGTTGACGGACACGGCGGATCTCTTTGTCCTGCGGATTTGCTGCTTTATTCCTAGGACAGAGGGTGTGATGTGTGTGTTGATTTGACAGGGTCTTCCCCCTTGACGCAGACTGAGCTGACCGATTTTGTGCCGGGACGGGTTGTCGCTGATGCTGCTCAGCGCAAGTATGCTAAGTATAGGGATTTGTGCGCGGCTGCTGGATATGGTTTCCTACCCTTCTCTTTTTCTTCACTTGGGGAGTTGGGTTCAGACGCTATTGACTTGCTCAAGCGGATCCAGAAATTCTCGGTATCTCAGGATGCAGGGGCTCGGGTGGCCGCTTATATCTTCACTAGACTTAGTTTTTCTATAGCTAAGGGGGTGAGGGCCCATATTGTCTCTCGGCACCCCACCACTTCTTGTAAACTTTACATTTTATTTTAATGAAAGCTGCGCGCATCTTATAATAAAAAAAAAATAATAAAAAAAAAATAATAAAAATAAAATAATAATAATAATAATAATAATAATAATAATAATAATAATAATAATAATTTGAAATTGGAGAGCGTTAGAGAGAGGAGAGGGAGGGCGATCACCAGCGTGCCAATATTCCTCGCGTGCCTGACGGTGCCAGACGGTGACCTCACGTCGCCACTGGCCACTCTTCCTCGTCGGTGACCTCACGTCGTCGGTGTTGGTGTCCTTCTGTGGGTTTAGAGAGGCAAGGGGTTGCGTCGTCTTTTGCTGCCGCCTTCGCTGGTGGCCACTGCGTGATTAGGGTTCAAATTTGTGGCACCTGTCGTCGTATTTACCTCTTGCTGGTGGCCGATGTGCCTCCTTCCTTCTTTACAACGGGTGTTTTCTGCCGGAGGGGTAGGGTTTTCTTCTTTTAGGGCTTGTGCCGTCTGCTGCAACCTGCACTGTTGTAGCCTGCTCTGCCCATTTTTCGGTCGTCGCCTCCGACCAAGCACGCCCTACCTCACGTCGTCGGTTGTGGTGTGTGTCGTTTCGTCGCGGCTGTCCTTGTCATGGCAATTTGATTGCGTCGGCGTCAGTGTTTGCGTTTTGCCTCTTGCTGGGGTTGCTGGTTGTGGCCGGTGTTGGTGGTCACGGTGGTGGCTTGTTGTGGGCTGTGCTGAGGTCGCTGTGTTGGTGGCCGGGTTTTTCTTGCCTTGAACGTGAGTCGTGGCCATGCACGTGTGTCGTGTCATTAGGGTTTCCCATTTTTATTAGGTTTTATTTTCTTTTTCTTTTTCTTTATCATGCCTACTTTGGTACGTTTTCATTGTCCTTTTTCGAGTATTCATGAGTGTCCGGATGGTCATGGTAAGGGTCTTACTAAGGCCGCCTGGCAAAAGCATTTTCAGGATCGACATTGTATTGATGGTGCTATGGGGCTTACGTGTCAAACTTTTACTAATAGTCTGACTGTTTTCTCTAATACCGAGATTACTTTGAAGCAGAGGGGGCTTTGGTTGTGTGGGAAGTGCTTTAAAACCCATACCTTTCTCTCTAGGTGTCGGCATAGTCGGGGTGATATTGTTGCGCCACCGGATTGTGGTGATGGCATCGTTAGCTTTATTATTCATGGTATCCCAAGACCTTCTGCTCTGTCTCCCTCGGTTCTTTCATCTGATGATGGGGTTGGGTTTGCTCAGTGGTCTATATATTCGCTTGATCGGTTATTATCTTTGGGCCTTCGCGCCGTGAAATCTATTCCTCATAATTGTCGTCTTGGATTTGCTCGGGTTTTGAAGGGGGTTTTGGATGACGTGGTTGAATCTCCTGGTGACCTCTCCTGCTGGGTTCGTATGCTTGTGTTGCCTCTTTGTCTGCTTAAGACCTTCGTTCCTAGGAGTAATCTTGAGTGTAGGACTGCTGTTAGGCGACAGCGTCAGGAGGAGAGTATTACCAGGGCTATTCTTGCTTGGGGGTGCCTGGAGGGGGTTTGCAGCTTTTGCAGGAGTGTTTGGCTGAGGTTCCTCCTTCGTTTCATGTAGAGAAGGACCTGGATTTGAGTGTGCTTAACCTCCGCCAATGTCGGCGGAAGATTTGTGATGGCCACTATACTGCTGCTGTTAGGGTGCTTTCTTCCTCTGGTGTCGCCCCCTACTCTGATGCCACTCTTGGGGCATTGCGAGAGAAGCACCCGGTCGCCCCATCTCCTTCCTTGCCTCCTTTGCATGTGGATCATCATTCTCTTGTTGCCTCTTCGGCTGTGGTTTTAGATATGATTCGTAGTTTCCCTCGTGGCACTTCTTGCGGGAGGGATGGGTTTCGTGCCCAACACCTTATGGACTGATTAAGTGGCGCTGCTGTGGCTATCTCTGATGATCTGATCGCTTCTATTGCTAGGGTGGTCAATTTTTTTCTTGAGGGTAGATGTCCGCTAGCTCTTGGTGAGTACATTGCCAGCGCTCCGCTCACGCCGCTTGTTAAACCTGGTGGTGGTGTTCGTCCTATTGCTGTTGATACCGTCTGGAGACGTCTTGTTTCTAAGGTAGGTGCTTGTTTGGTTGGTCCTTCTTTGTGTTCTTATTTTGTTGGTCTTCAGTTTGCGGTTGGGGTGTCCGGTGGAGGAGAGGCTGTCTTGCATGCCTTGAATCGGTTCATTGAGGCTCGTGGTGGGGATGTGGGGCTTTCTATGTTGCTGGTTGATTTCCAGAATGCTTTCAACCTTGTTGATCGTGTAACTATGCTTCTGGAAGTTCGCCGTCGTTGCCCGATTCTTTCCCGTTGGGTGGAGTTTTGTTACTCTAGTCCTGCCCGTCTTTATTATTGGGAACATTGTTTGTGGTCTTGTCAGGGAGTCCAGCAGGGTGATCCTTTGGGACCCTTGCTTTTCGCTTTGGTATTGCATCCCTTGGTGTGCAAGATACGGGACTCTTTTGATTTGAGTGTGCAAGCTTGGTACTTGGATGATGACACCATTGTTGGGGATACTTTGGAGCTGGGGAAGGTTTTGGATTTGATTATGGCAGATGGTCCTCAGTTTGGTCTTCATCTTAATGTCGCTAAGACTGAGGTTTTTTGGCCTACTAAGGATCCCCGGAGTCAACTTCCTGGTGTTTTCCCTCCTTCCATTGCTCGGCCTTTGCGTGGTGTTTCTGTTTTGGGTGGGCCTGTCAGTACTTGCTCTAGTTTTGGCAGCGAGCTTGTGGCGAAGAGAGTGACTAAGACCATCGAGCTTATGGATTTAGTTGCTAGGATTGAGGACCCGCAATGCGGGTTGCTTCTGCTTAGAGCTTGTACGGGTATATCTAAGCTCTACTTTACCCTCCGTACATGTTCGCCGAGAGTTTTTGGGTATGTCCATTTTCGTTTTGATGCAGCACTTCGTTCTAGCCTGGAACACATTGTCACCACGTCTGGACCTGGTTTTGGGGATTGGCAGTGACGCCTTACCACTTTCCCTTTTCATCTTGGTGGGCTCGGTGTTTATGCTGCCGGGGATGTTTTGCACTATGCTTTTTTGGCGTCCCGTTTGTAGTCTGCCGATTTGCGGGCTAAGCTACTACGGCCTTCTGGTATTGTGGATGCTGGTCCTACTTTCGACGATGCCTTGCGGGTGTTCTCTAAGACTACAGGTTCTGCCTTTTTACGAGATCCTAGTGAAATCGCTGCCCCTAAACTTATGAAGAAACTGACAGATATATATTTTGCGAGGATTGCTACTACTGCAGAATCTGTTTTCTCCTTGACACCGCGCCAGCTTGCGTTATGGAAGTCTCAGCAGGGTGCCCACTCCTCTGATTGGTTGTGTGTGGTTCCTATCTCTGGGTTGGGTCAGACTATGAACGGTAGGACTTACCGTAGTGTGTTGGGGTATCGACTGGGTATTCCGTTATTCGTGGTATCTAGGCCTTGTCCTGCTTGCTCTCGGGTTTTTGCTGATGATATTTATGGGGACCACGTTGTTTCTTGTACTAGCACTGTGGGTGTTAAGCTTTGGCATAACCTCGTCCGTGACACCTTATACGACATTTGCTATAGGTCTGGAATTTCTACGGGTAGGGAGGTGGATATCGGTTTAGTTGACGGACATGGCGGCTCTCTTCGTCTTGCGGATTTGCTGCTCCATTCCTGGGACAGAGGACGTGATGTGTGTGTTGATTTGACAGGATCTTCCCCCTTGACTCAGACTGGGATGTCCGATTTTGTGCCGGGACGGGTTGTCGCTGATGCTGTTCAGAGCAAATGTGCTAAGTATGGGGATTTATGCGCGGCTGCTGGCTATGGTTTCCTACCCTTCTCTTTCTCTTCGCTTGGAAAGTTGGGCTCAGATGCAGTTGACTTGCTCAAGCGTATCCAGAAATTCTCGGTATCTCAGGATGTTGGGGCTCGGGTGGCCGCTTATATCTTTACTAGACTTAGTTTTTGTATAGCTAAGGGGGTGGGGGCCCAGATTGTCTCTCGGCTCCCCACCAATTCTTGTAAACTTTACATTTTATTTTAATGAAAGCTGCGCGCATCTTATAAAATAATAATAATAATAATAATAATAATAATAATAATAATAATAAGTAGAGAGAAGAAATTTCTCTCTTTAAACCGTTTTCTCTCTGTTTTTCTCCTCGCCATTGATGAACTCAACTCCAACAATGCCGCGTGGTAGAGGAAGAACACCCAAAGTAAGGACGCCATTGCTTTCCTCAAGCTCTATAGATCATCCTAATGACAGTTTGGTGTGTAATTCTGAATCTTTGATTGAAACCCATGAATCTCCATGTCATGTTTCGTTAAGTTTGAATGATTTAATTGTTGATGCAATTCAGAATTCTGGAAGTAAAAGCACTTCTGGTAATTCTAGTTCTAAAAATGCTAATACAATTGCTACAAATTCTAGCTCTACTAATCCTATAGTCTTTCATAATTCTTGTGGGTTAGTGGGTAAGTCTTCTACTACCCCTAAGTTGGGCACTGAAAAACAAATTAATGTGACAAATCCTCCAATTGTGGGGATGAATTCTATCCCTGATCCAACTAGAACTGTTGGTGCAAATTCTGATGGTCTAAAAGGGGGAATTGGTGATAAATCTTGGACTGAGATTGTCAAATCAAAGCCTCAGGTTGGAATGAGTTTGTTCTTCCATGAAGATAGTAAAAATTCGAATGACATTGAGGTAGAATTGGAGGATTTCCAAGATGAACTGAAAATCAGGCAATTTACCTTAATGGGGCATGTTAGTGGTATGAAACCCAACTTGAAGTAGATGAGTGAGTTTGTGAATAAAAATTGGGGGTGTTTTGGTAAACCCATAGTTCAATATTTCAGGAAGGGATGGTTTAGCTTCAGGTTTACAACTGAAATGGGGATGAACAATGTTCTGAAACATGGTCCTTGGAAACTGAATGCAAATTCTCTTATTCTGAAACAATGGACTCCTGAATTCTCTACCATTATGGAGAAAGTATCCATTATACCCATTTGGATTCTCTTTCCTAACTTGGATCCTTACCTTTGGTCTAGTACTGTGTTAAGTAAGTTGGCTAGCAAAGTTGGGAGACCATTATTTGCTGATATTCCTACTACTAGCAAGACCAATCTTTCCTTTGCTAGGGTAATGGTGGAAACAGATATATCATCAACCTTACCTACTTCTGTCAGGCTTAATACTCCATTTGGGCCATCTGAACAGAGGATTGAGTATGAGTGGCTTCCTTATTACTGTAAAAGTTGTGGTAAGATTGGGCATCAGGATAAATCATGTAAGATGAATAAGCCTAAAACTGGCCTTAAAAAGGCAAATCTGGCTTCTGCTAATGAACCCTGCTTGCTAGGTGGTACCTCAGATGCACGGACTGTGAAGGATTTGGATGGCCTGAATACTTCACTTTCCCCTGCAGCTGTAAAGCATCAAGAATGCAGTAGGAAGGACAAGGATGCTGATGCTCAAATAGCCTTGAAGAGAGCATCAATTTCTAAGTCAGTTGTCTTGAAAGAAATGGATGCTGGTGCTCAAGCCTTGAAGACAGCATCAGTATCTAAATCAGGAGTCTTGAACACATCAAACAGGTTTAACCTCTTGGTGGTTCATACTGAGTCTGAGGAAAGTTTGCAGGATCCTGTTGGTGGGAATCCTTTGTTACTAGGTGGTACCTCAATAGCAAATGAGACGAGTGAGCATCTTCTAGAGAAGGTTAATCTTGTTGATGGACAAGATCCTCAGAGAATTATGCTCATTCCTTCTCAGCCTGTTGAAATGCATCAAGAATGTAATGAAGGAGGGGTGAGAATAGCTACTCAAATAGCCTTGAAGAGAGTGCTATCTCTTGGACCCAGCTCTCCTAATGAGGGGTTTAAGGTGGACTGTTCTTCTATAGGGGAAACTCCTCCCCCTGATAGAGGCAAATGAAAATCTCTTCATGGAATATTAGAGGGGGTAATGACCCTCTAAAACAACAAGAGCTCTTAGATTTCTTGTTTATGAATAAAGTGGATATTCTTGGTGTTCTTGAGACTAGGATCAAGGAGAAAAAAGCTACAAAAATCATCAATAGTCGTTTTAAAGATTACAAGGTATTGTGCAACTATGAACATCACAGGAATGGTAGAATCTGGCTTATATGGAAGCCTGGATTAGTTTCTATAACATGTCAGGTTATCCATTCCCAATTCATCCATTGTGTTGTTACCCATCATGCTACTAACTATAGGTTTCATCTTACTATTATCTATGCTAGTAATGATGGAAAAGAGAGGTAGGAGCTGTGGGACTTTCTCCTAAATATCAGCACTTCTGTTAACTGTTGGCTTTTGATGGGAGATTTTAATGTGGTTAGTGATGTTACTGAGAGGATTAGTAGCACCCCCTATTCTTGACGATATTTTGGCTTTCAATTCTTGCCTTCTTAACTGTGGGCTTGATGATTTGCATGGTACCGGGTGTGAGTTAAATTGGACTAACAAGCAGGATGCAAGCACTATTTTTTGGTCCAATTTGGATAGAGCTTTTGTGAATACTAACTGGCTTGACTCTTTCCCTGCTACTTCTGCAAACTTTCTTCCTGGAGGAATCTCTAATCATTCTCCCATTGTGGTTACTGTGTTTAATGATGGGTTTAGAGGCTCCAGATTTAGCTTCCTAAATTGTTGGACTGAACATCCTGAATATCATAGTACTGTTCAGGATGCTTGGAATACCCAGGTTAGTGGTTCATCCTCTTTTAGGTTCTTCTCTAAACTTAAGCTTGTGAAACACAAACTTAAAATTTTGCATAGGGAGAACTTTAGAGGCATTAGCTGCAGGCTGGCTGAGGCTAAATCTAAGCTTTATGACTGTCAGATGGCTCTTCAAAGTGATGCTCTATCTGAAACCTTAATTCAGCATGAAAGAGTGCTTTTAGAGAACTATATCAAGATTAGGAAAATTGAGAAGAACATTTTGAAGCAAAGGGCTAAAAGTGTGCACATTTCTAATAATGACTCCTCTTCTAAGTACTTCTTTGCCAGAATAAAATACATGATTTCTCAGCAAATTATTGGCCAGATTAAGGATAAAGAGGGAAATGATAGACATGGGCAGGATGATGTTGCTGCTACTTTTGTTGAGTACTATGAACAACTGCTTGGTAGAGCTACTAGGGTCTCTCCTCTTTATGAGGAGTACATTCAACTTGATCAATGCTTACAGGATGAGGACTTGGAGGCTCTTATTAAACCTATCAGGCTTGAGGAAATAAAAAATACTCTATTTGGTATTGGATCTGATAAGAGCCCAGGGCCTGATGGTTTTTCATCTACTTTCTACAAAGCTTCTTGGGATTATATTGGAGAGGATTTCTGTAAGGCAGTCCAAGCTTTCTTTAGAACAGGCAAAATGTGTAAGCAAGAAATGCTACTTTAATTAGCTTGATTCCCAAGAAGAAAATTAGTAATTCTGTCTTGGACTATAGACCTATCTCTTGTTGCTCTGTATTATATAAAACAATCAGTAAGATTCTCACTCAGAGACTCAAAGCTGTTATTCCTTTACTCATTGGCCCTGGGCAAGCTGCCTTTGTTCAGGATAGAAGCATTCATGAAAATATTATGCTGTCTTAGTCCTTGGTCAAGGGGTATGACATGAAATACCTTACTCCCAGATGTCTGATTAAGGTGGATATCAAGAAAGCTTTTGCTTTATTGCAATGGGAGTTCATTCATAACATGCTTAAAGCTCTTAAGTTCTCTCAAACCTTTATAGACTGGATTATGGGATGCATTTCTTCTTCTTGGTTCTCTATCAAACTAAATAGATCATCTCATGGCTTCTTTAGAGGGAAAAGTAGTATTAGGCAGGGTGATCCCCTTTCTCCTTACTTGTTTGTTCTGAGTATGGAGGTTCTGTCCAGATACCTCAGGCGAATTTGCACTCAGCCAAATGTGTCCTATCATCCTAAATGTGCTAAACTGAATTTGACTCACCTCATCTTTGCTGATGATCTTATGATTTATGTTCGTGGTGATGTGCCTTCTGTTACAACTGTTGTTAATACTCTGGACAAGTTTGCTACCTGGTCTGGGCTTTATGCAAATAAGGACAAGACTGACATCTATCTTGGAGGGGTCTCTGACATGGTCAAACATGACATTCTCCATCTGACTGGGTTCACTGAGGGATCCTTTCCTTTTAGATATCTTGGCTTAACCCTGAACACAGCTCGTAATACTGCTGATATGTATGGGACACTTCTAAACAAAATGCAGAGCAGCATCCATCAATGGGCTAACAAGTTCCTGTCGTATGCTGGTAAAGCTCAGTTACTTAATTCTGTCTTCTTTGGTCTTGCCTCTTTTTGGTGTGCTTCCAACTTAGTGCCTAAAAAGGTGATAAAGAGGATCCAGAAAATGAGTAAAGATTTCTTCTGGAGCATTGAAGAGAGACACAGGAAATGGACTCTTAAGAGTTGGGAGAGTATTTGCTCCCCATGGAAGGAGGGGGGGTTTGATATTAAAGAACTTTTATCCCGAAACAAAGCCCTCCTAGCTAAGTGGATCTGGATGATTGAAAGCAAACAGACTGGATTATGGTACTCTTGGAACAAATCATATAATTGTCCTGATAGGAGCACCTGGCAACTATGCAAGAAGGATTATTATTGTGGAAGTTTTAATAATATCGTGGATGTGAAGGATAACATTCTGGTCAGGACAGGAGATCAAGCTTCTGCAGGAGCTCTGTTGCAGTCCTGGGCCGTTGGAGGAAGATTCAAAGTATCTAATGCTTACAACTGGTTTAGGGATGCAAAGCCTGTACTCCCTTGGGCTGTTAGGCTTAATCATCACTATATCATACCTAGCCATGGATTTATTGCCTCCATGGCTCTTCAAGGTAAGCTAAGTACCACTGACAAGCTTATTGGTAGAGGAATGATGCTAGTTAATAGATGTGTGCTATGCAAAGCTGAAAATGAAACCCATGAGCACATGTTTTTTCAATGTCCTTATGCTCAAGCCTACTGGTCTGGAATTATTCTATGGATAAACATTGCTGGCAGGAGCTTTGATTGCAGAATTAAGCTTGATTGGAACAGCCATAGAAGACAAAGGAGGCACTGGAAGGCTCACTGGTTTAGGAGCTGTCTTGTTGCTGCTATCTATTATATATGGCATGAGAGAACTGTAAGGGTATTCAAGGGAACAGAAAGAGCTCCAAGTCGACTTGTTCAAGAGATAAAATTGGATGTATGTACTAGAATTCTCAGTAAAGCTAAGGCTAAGAGCTATGATCTCATAGTTTGTAGACTAAATAGGGCTTGACTTGCCTTAGTGGCTATCTTTTTGCTTGAGTTTTGCATCCTTATTTTTTTCCCTTGGAGAATGAATATAAGGACTTACATTTTTGTGCAAAAATAATAATGATAATAATAATAATAATAATAATAATAATCGAGATGAATTTTCTCTCTCTAAAACCGTTTTCTCTGTATTTTCATCGCCATTGATGAACTCTTCTGCTACGATGAAGAGAGGGAGAGGTCGTCCACCAAAGCTCAGCACACCATTGGCTTCCTCTAGCTCTGATGATCACTCTCATGATAAATTTGTGGGTAATTCTGATACTTCGTCCAAAACCCATGAACCACCATCTCATAATTTTTGCTTGAATGATATTATTGTTGATGCGATTCAAAGCTCTGGCACTAAGTCTAGGAATGATACACCTAAGAAATTGTCTTCTGCTCCTGTATCTGTAACTACTGGCATCACCATTGTTAATCCAACTTTACTTTCTGATTCCTCTGTTGTTCTGAACAAAAATACGAATAATTCTGATGTTAGTCCTAGTCTTCTCCCTATTGTTACAGAAGAAACCAGGATTCTGGTGAATTCTGATGCTGAGAGATTGTGTAATGCTAAGGGTAATATGACTCCAGTTTCCATCTCTCCTACTCCTGCTACTGGCTTGGGTAATGATGAGAGGAATGTGGGGAAGAAATGGTCTGACATTGTTAAGCCCAAGAATCAAGTTGGAATGAACTTATTCTTTCATGATGAAAGCAGAAATTCCATTGATATTGAGGTGGGGTTGGATGATTTCCAAGATGAACTGAAATTCTGGCAATATACTCTTATGGGACGTGTTATTGGTATGAAACCATCCTTGAAGCAGATGGAGGATTTTGTGGGTAAGAACTGGTGTGGATTGGCTAAACCTATTGTTCAATATTTTAAGAAAGCCTGGTTTAGTTTCAGATTCACTTCTGAACTAGAGATGAACAATGTACTCAAACACGGTCCTTGGAAGCTTAACAATAATTCCCTGATTCTTAAGCAATGGACTCCTTATTTTTCTACTATCATGGAGAAGGTTTATGTCTTACCTATTTGGGTGCTATTTCCTGATTTGGACCCCCATCTATGGTCCAGTAATGTGCTAAGTAAACTGGCGAGCAAAGTAGGGAGACCCATGTTTGCAGACCTGCATACTACTTGTAAGACAAAGCTTTCTTTTGCCAGGGTAATGGTGGAAACTGACATATCTGCTCCTTTGCCTTCTTCAGTTTGTCTAACTACTCCTTTTGGGCCTTCTGAACAAAGGATTGAGTATGAATGGATCCCATTTTATTGTAAAATGTGTGGGAAAATGGGACATCATGACAAGACTTGTAAGAAGAACAGGCCAAAGCCTACTCCAAAATCATTGCACGTGGATCCTAAAACAGGTAGTGAACCTTGTTTGCTAGGTGGTACCTCAGCAGCAAACATCTTGGGAGAAACTGTTCCTGCAGTTATTCCTAACCTGTCTGTTACTGTAATGCATCAAGAATGAAGCAAGAGGGATAAGGATGAGGGTGCTCAAATAGCCTTGAAGAGAGTATCTCCATCTGCATCTGCAAGAGTTGTTACATCCAATAGTTTTGCTTCTCTAATGGACCAGACAGAATTTTTGTCTGATGGAATGTTGAAGGAACATTTACCTTATGGATCCTTGTCACTAGGTGGTACCTTAGCAGGAAATGAAGAGGGTTATTTAGGTACTGCTGTGCCTGCTCATGACCTTCCTCAACCTGCTGTAATGCATCAAGAATGTGTCAAGGTAGGGGAGGGGATATATCCTCAAATAGCCTTGAAGAGAGGGATATCCCCTGACCCTTCTCTGAGTCAGTCTCCTGGTCTGACTGCAGTGATTATGCAACATACCTCAGTGGGGACTCTTCCTCCTGACCGAGGTAAATGAAGATCTCCACTTGGAACATAAGAGGGGGTAATGTCCCTCTTAAGCAGCAGAAAATTTTACATTTCCTGGCTGAGAATAATGTGGATATCCTTGGTTTACTTGAAACTAGGATTAAGGTGAATAAAGCAAAAAACATTATTAAAAACAGACTTAAAGATTACAAAGTTATTTGTAATTATGATCATCATTATAATGGGAGGATTTGGGTTGTTTGGAAACCTGGCACTGTTACCATTGATTGTCAGGTCATCCATGCTCAGTTTGTTCACTGTAGAGTTACTCACCATGCTACTAATACTGCTTTCTACCTTACTATCATTTATGCTAGTAATGATGCTAAGGAGAGGCAGGTTCTTTAGGATGCTCTTATCAATCTTAGGCAGTCTGTTGAGTGTTGGCTCATGATGGGAGATTTTAATGTTGTTAGGGATGTCTTGGAGAGGATTAGTAATTCTCCCCCCAATTGGATGATATTTTGGACTTCAATTCTTGCCTTCTTAGGTGTCAGGTTGATGATCTGCATGGTATTGGTTGTGAGTTCACCTGGACTAACAAACAGGATGTTGATACCATTTTTTGGTCCAAACTTGATAGAGCTTTGGTCAATGAAAATTGGCACACTGCCTTCCCTGCCACTTCTGCTAATTTTCTCCCTGCTGGGGTTTCTGATCATTCTCCTGTCATTGTTACTATCCTTAATGATGAGTTTAAGGGGTCTAGGTTTAGCTTCCTTAATTTCTGGACTGATCACCCTGATTATCATACTACTGTGAAGGAAGCTTGGGACACTATTTTTCAGGGCTCTCCCTCTTTCAAGTTGTTTTCCAAGCTTAAGCTTGTGAAGCACAAACTGTCTGAGATGCATAGAAAGAACTTTAGAGGTATAAGGGGGAGGCTGACCGAGGCTAGGTCCAACCTGGCTGATTGTCAGCTTGCTCTTCAAAGCAATCCTCTCTCCCCCTCTTTGTTGGAGCAAGAGAAGACTAGGCTTGCTGAGTTTATTAAGTTGAGGAATATTGAAAAAAAAATCCTCAAGCAAAAAGCTAAGAGTATGCATATCTCTCAAAAAGACTCTTCCTCAAAATACTTCTATGCTAGAATTAAAATGAGGACCTCTCAACAAATCATTGGTCATATTAAAGATAACAAAGGAGAAGATAGGATTGGTTAAGCTGAGGTTGCTAAGGCTTTTGTGGAGTACTCTGAAGGACTTCTTGGTAAGGCTACTCATGTTCTTCCTCTTGATAATGATTATATTCATAGGGATAATTGCTTGATGAAGGGTGATTTTGAAGGCCTAACTAGATCTATTGAGACTACTGAAATCAAGGCTGCTCTCTTTGCTATTGGCTCTGACAAGAGCCCTGGCCCTGATGGGTTCTCTTTTGCTTTCTATAAAGCTTCCTGGGATTATATTGGGACTGACTTTTGCAATGCTGTCCAAGCTTTCTTCAGAACTGGAAAAATGAGTAAGCAAGCTAATGCTACTTTAATTACTTTGGTTCCAAAGAAGCTGGCCAGCAGTACTGTACTTGATTACAGGCCTATCTCATGTTGTTCTATTCTGTACAAGACCATTAGTAAGATCCTGACTCAAAGGCTTACGTCTGTTATTCCTTCCCTGGTAAGGCCTGGGCATGCTACTTTCATCCAGGATACAAGTATTCATGAGAATATTATGTTGTCTCAAGCTCTTGTTAAGGGTTATGATAGGAAATATCTTACTCCTAGATGCCTGATCAAGGTAGATATTAGGAAAGCTTTTGACTCTGTGCAGTGGGTATTCATTCAGAATATGCTACATGCTCTCAATTTCCCTTCCTAATTTATAAACTGGATTATGGGATGTATTTCATCTTCTTGGTTCTCCATTAAGTTGAATGGTACTAATCATGGGTTCTTCAAAGGTCTTAGTGGCCTTAGGCAAGGGGACCCCCTTTCACCTTATTTTTTTGTGCCGAGTATGGAAATCCTCTCTAGATACCTTAGGCAAATTTGTAATAAGCCAAATGTTTCTTTCCATCCCAAATGCTCTAAACTCAAGCTCACTCATCTTATCTTTGCTGATGACCTGATAATCTATGTTAGAGGAGATGTCCCTTCAGTCCAAGCTGTTATTAGTACCTTAGACAAGTTCTCTGCTTGGTCAGGTCTATATGCTAATAAGTATAAGACTGATATATATCTGGGAGGGGTTTCTCCTAGTGTTAAGCAGGAAATTCTCCAGATATCTGGATTCTCTGAGGGCTCCTTCCCCTCCAGGTATCTGGGTCTTCCTCTTTACACTGTCAGGAATACCTCTAATATGTTTGATGCTCTCCTTAATAAGATGCAGCAACACATCCAGCACTGGGCCAACAAGTTTCTTTTTTATGCTGGCAAGGCTCAACTGCTTAATGCTGTCTTTTTTGGTCTTGCTTTTTTTTTCTGGGGTAATACTACTCTTCTTCCTAAAAACATCCTTAAGAGGATAAATAGAATTTGCAAGGATTTCTTCTGGGGTATTGAGGATAATCAGAGGAAATGGACTAACAAGAGCTGGGATAGTATCTGCTCTCCCTGGTATGAAGGTGGATTTAATATTAAGGAGTTGTTGTCTTGGAACAAAGCCCTTTTGGCCAAATGGATTTGGGTGCTGGATAAGAAACAAACTGGTCTTTGGTTCTCTTGGTGTCAGGCCTATCTTTGGTCTGGTAGAAGCATTTGGCATCTCTGCAGGAAGGACTGTCATAATGAAGGCATGGCCAGTATTCTGAAGATCAAGGATGAACTCCTCCTTTGCATTGGAATTCAGAGTAATGCTATAACTTTGATTGATTCCTGGGTAATTCATGGAAAGTTCATCATGTCTCATGCTTATGACTGGTTTCGGTATGCTAAACCTCCTATTCCCTGGGCTATTTGTCTGAATCATCCCAGCATCATCCCCAGCCACAACTTTATTTCATGCCTTGCTATTCAGTTCAAGCTAAGTACCATGTATAATCTCATCAGGAAAGGTATTTGCATCATTAACAGGTGTGAGCTATGCAAGGCCAACAGTGAGTCTCATCAACATCTGTTCTATCAATGCCCCTATGCTCTTGACCTCTGGGCTGCTGTTCTCAACTGGTTGGACCTTCCTGGGAGAGCCATTGACAGGAAAATAGAGCTTGAATGGATCAATCATAGAAGGCACAGAAGAGACTGGAAGGCAGGATGGTATCGAAGCTGCATTGCTGCTATAATGTATCACCTTTGGGCAGAAAGGAACATGAGAATTTTTGGTGGATTGGAAAGGTCCCCTAGCTACCTCTTTAAGAAGATCCAAAATGATGTTTGCATTAGGATTTTAAGCAGAGCTAAGTACAAGTACACACAAAATTAGAAGTAATTTTGGGTATTCGTTCTAGCACGACGAAGGCATTTCTTGAACCATCTTGGGTGTAACGATTAGGAGAATACCTACTTTGGTATTTGTTCTTAGGCCTTTTACTAGGACCGAAGGTTATTTCTTAATCTCTTGTTTATATTATGCAATTTCATTTATGACTAGAAATTCATATAGTTATAATTTCATTATAATCCGAAATTTCTAAAGGAAGTATACCGATATTTCCCACAAGTGGTATCAGAGCTATTGGCTATGAAATTATTTTATATGTTTTCATATTTGATGAAATATAAGATTAGAAATTTTTTTTTGTTTTTGTTTCGGCTGAAAGAAGAAAAAAAAAAATTAGGGTTTGTTTTTTTTTGGGTACTGTTCACGGCCAGGAAAAAAAAAAAATTTTGGGGTTGTTCACGGCACTGTTTAGCCGTGAGGAATTTTTTTTTTTTGCCTTGTTTTTCCATTTTGATTCATTATAATTGTTGTTTTAAATTGTTAAGATAATAATATAATGAATTAGTTGATATTTTGATTTAATGAGGATTAAATTGAAATGTAAAAGGAATTTGTTTTGGATGTTAAAGAACATTCATTGTGCTAAATTTTTCGATATGGATTTACAAAACAATTATGATTAGTTCAGTATTTTGATAATTGATTAATCATGATTTAGATATTCATTTTAAAAGGTTAATTTGAATCATCTAGTTTGTATCAATGTTTAATAATGATTAGATGTTGAATGTTTGTACCGATCTAGTTTTATTAGCATGATCAAATTAAAAAGGTTTGTATTTGTTTTTTTTTAAAACCGAGAAAAATAAAAAAAAAATAATTTTTGTACCTGCTACTGTTCACGGGTACTGTTCATCCGTGAATAGTGAATTTTTTTTTTTAAATTTTTTGTTTATTACATTATAAAGATAATGTATGTTGATTATTGTTGTGAAAAAGTTCACAATGATAGATACCCTATTATTTTAAAAATGTTTAAAATAATGTTGAATTTAATTTATGTTATACCCGATAATATGAATTAAATTGGATTATGATTGATTAAAATTGTTGTGTGCAATTAAGGAATTGTCACATAATTTTGATCATTTTAAAGGTGGTTTGGATAAATTAATCATCATAATTAATGAATTATGTCTTGAAGGTTTAATTTATTTTGTTGATGCATTTTATTTTGTTGAATGAATGAATGAATGGATGAATGGATTATTTTGATATTTTTACAAAAGGTTGTAATTTGTATTGCTTAGTGTGGCCTTAGTAGATTGTGTTATCGTAATGATGTTAACATGGTCTTTAATGTATTTTGAGATCTCGAATCTCCCCTTTGTAATCTTTAATTATAATTTTTAAATTAGAATGTAAATAGGTTTATATTTTGTAATTTTAAAAATTGTATTTTTGAGAAGACCAAAAATGGAGATCGGATAGCTCATTCCCGCTACATGGACCAAGATGGAACATCAAGTCAAGCTTCTAGGGTCCATAAGGATGGATTCCAAAGTGTAATTTTTGTTCTATTTTGATAGGATAGGCCACACTAGGACTTTGTACTTTATTTTTCATTTTTCCGTTCTTATTGTTTTACTTTTGCATGATAGTTATTGCATCATATTCCGCCTAAACCAAACCACCTACTACTTAATTGCATGAAAATTGACTCATATAGATTGTATGTTAATTATCATGGACATCCAGATGTCACTCATAATTCTAAAAGCTATCATCTTAAATTATTCATTCTCAAAATGCTAGATCATTCGTTCACTTAAATGAATAAAATTAAAGCTGATGGACCTTCCTCTGAAACCTAAAATTGAGATTAGTCTTTATAGGGAAAACTGCTATGAATCCCTTCTTCGTCGGTAGACATATAGGACCTTACTCTCCATATGATCCCTTCTACGGTGGGTAAGTTGCAGCAGGAGCTCACCCAAGGGGTCTTGATGATCCAACCACAAACAAGACAAGCTTGACCCCTCAGATGGAAGCTAGAGTTACAAGGTCCAAACAACAAGCTATGCCAAGCCAAGACCAAGCCATGCCAAGCTACAACAGTGAGGGAGACAGTCCAAGGTTCAACAACCCATGCCAAGCCCCAACACAACCCACATTACCCACACAAAACAGAAACAAAGCCATTCAGGCCCAGACAGACCATTTAACAAACCCTGCATCTAGGAGGTACACCAGGGCATCCCAACCACCCCCACTATGGCCTACCATCAAGACAACCCTCTAAGCTACAAGTTTGCCCAGGACAAACCATTTTGAAGTCTAGCAAAAACCCATGAAACAGACACCCCAAAGCTAGAGTCCAGTAAGCAGCATAGCAGAGGTAGTACATGCTCAGATGATGTTTTCTTTTGCTTAAGTCAACTTGTCTTCATCTAAGGCAGGTTTATCTACGTCCTCATAAGAGTGGAGAGTTCCAAGGAGCAACAAAACACCCAGAGCAAAGCACAAGACAACAAGAACAACAGATTTCCATTTCAGGAAAACTCCAAAAACTGCTTTATTTGCTTTTGTTCAGTCTGTTTTCTTTTGTGTTTTGTGTCTGTTCTTTATAGTTGTTGAGCTCGTCCTATTGTGAGGCTCTTAATTAATGTCAGTAGAAGTAGTTTAGATCCTAAGCTGGCCCTTGGATGATCCATACATCCAATGGCTCACAAGATGTCAGCCTCTCTATATAAGGAGGTCTTTTTATGTTGTTTCAGTTAGACTTTTATGAATGAATGAATTAAACTTTGAGAAATCCCTCAAATTTATCAAACTTGTGCTAAGAGCTGTAGTTTGAAATAAGCCTGATACATCTCCAAGGTGTTTGATCAGTGCCTTGTCTTGTGAGTCAAGTTATATCTGTGCTTTGCTGTGGTTAACTTGCTTACTGTTTGAGGCTAGTTTAGGGTGTTTGTGCTTTGCTGTAACACTTGAAAGCTGTCTCTAAAACCAGTCTTTGAGTCCTTTCTCTTGTGCATTGCTGTAGAGGAGTGTCTCTAAGTCATATCCCTTGAGTCTTTCAGTTAAACAACTCACCCTCTCTAAAACAACATCCATTTGTTACTTGACATTGTTCTCAGTTTGAGTCAAGCTAGTCAAGTTCACTTAAAACTTGTGAACCTTAGTAGTTTACACTCCAAATTGGTTATCAGAGCTTTGGTTGAGAGTCTTAGTGAGTTCATTTTCCCTAACTACATTTAAAAACACAAAAATAGCCCAATGAGTGAAGAGAGACTAGCAGGAGTAGAAGCAAGGATGGAGGATCTGGCTGGGATTGTAACCACCCTAACCAGAACCTTGGACCAGGTTATAGGCAACCATTTGCTTGCTGGAGGAAGAGGTAGAGGACGTGGAAGAGGCCAAGGAGGAGGCAGAGGAAGGCCACCTGATGATGAAGAGTATCCAGACTCAGATGACTCAACAAGAAGCAGAGCTTCCATCCACAGGAACACAGACAAGCATCTTAAGGTAGATATCCCTGAGTTTTCTGGTAGTCTTAATCCTGATGACTTGTTAGAATGGCTAAGAGAAGTAGAAAGGATCTTTGAGTACAAAGGATACAATGATTCTAAGTCTTTTAAAGTAGCCATCCTTAAACTGAAAGGGTATGCTTCCCTTTGGTATGAAACTATGAAAGGGTTAAGGGCTAGGGAAGGTAAAGAACCCATCAAGTCTTGGACTAAACTGAAAAAGAAACTGTTAGACAAATTTGTTGCTAAGGATTACACCCAGGATCTGTTTATCAAGTTGTCTAAGTTGAAACAAGGAGACAAACCTGTTGAATCTTATCTGAGGGAGTTTGAACAACTCACCTTACAGTGTGACATAAATGAGAAACCTGAGCAAAGGATTGCTAGGTACTTAGAGGGTCTAGATAAGAACATTGCTAACAAGGTTAGGATGCAACCTCTGTGGTCATTTGATGATGTTGTCAACTTATCTCTGAGAATTGAAAAGATAGGGAAGACTAAGCCTGCTACACCAAAACCTGTTAGGCCTTTTCAAACCAGACCTTATAGTGGGTTTAGAACCATGGATACCCCTAAGACAGCACCCCCACCTACCTTAGACAAGGGAAAGGGCATCATGGGTCAAAAGCCAAGCACTTCATTGACTGAGAACAGAATTAGGTGCTTCCAATGTCAAGGCTATGGACATTTCAGGAAGGATTGCCCTTCTAAGAAGACCTTAACTATAATGGAAGTTGAGGCTTGGGAGAAAGAGGGTCTAGTTGAGTATGAAAGGGATGAGCCTGAGGTTGAAGAAGTGGTGAGTGAGGAAGAAGAGTCTAGTCAGGAGGCAATAGTGGCACTCCCTGACACAGGCCACAGCTTAGTCCTATGGAGAGTAATGCATTCACAACAGATACCTTTGGAGGAGGATCAAAGGTCCCTCATTTTCAGGAGCAGATGTACCATACAAGGGAGGGTTTGTAACCTTATTATAGATGGAGGTAGTTGTACCAATGTGGCTTCTGTTACTATGGTTGATAAGCTGAAGTTGAGCACTCAAGATCACCCTCACCCCTATAAGTTGAGATGGCTGAGTAAGGGAGCAGAGGTTAAGGTGGATAAGCAATGCATGGTCCCTTTCTCCATTGGCAGTGTGTACAAGGATGAAGTATTGTGTGATGTGGTTCCAATGGATGCCTGTCACTTGCTATTAGGAAGGCCATGGGAGTTTGATAAAAGCTCCATACACCAAGGAAGAAGCAATACCTATTCTTTCAAGCATGGGAGCAGGAAGGTGACATTAGCCCCCTTGCCACCACACCAGAAGAGCTATGGAAGTCCAAGTATGGCTGAGGTTTTAGTGGAGTTGTATTTCTATCTGAATCAGCAATGGTCAAAGAGTGTAGTGAAGAGCAGCCTATATTGATGCTACTATCAAAAGAAGTTCAGGAAGAGGAGTCTGAGGTAATCCCTACAGAAGTTAAGTCTCTCATTGATCAGTTCAAGGAAGTGTTTCCAGATGAACTTCCTGATGGCTTACCCCCTTTGAGAGGGATTGAACACCAGATAGACCTTGTGCCAGGGTCTGTACTACCTAATAGACCAGCCTATAGGTGTGATCCTAAGGCTACACAAGAGCTGCAGAAGCAAGTTGGAGAGTTGATGAGTAAAGGGTTTGTAAGGGAGTCATTAAGCCCTTGTGCTGTGCCTGCATTGTTGGTTCCTAAGAAGAATGGGACTTGGAGGATGTGCATAGATAGCAGGGCTATCAACAACATCACAGTCAAGTATAGGTTCCCTATACCTAGGCTTGATGACATGTTGGATGAGCTAAGTGGCTCAAGGTTCTTTTCTAAGATTGACTTGAGGCAAGGTTACCATAAATTGAGGATCAGAGAAGGAGATGAGTGGAAGACAGCCTTCAAAACAAAGCATGGCCTTTATGAGTGGCTTGTCATGCCCTTTGGCCTGTCAAATGCCCCAAGTACCTTCATGAGGTTGATGACAGAGGTGCTTAGGCCTTGCCTAGGGAGATTTGGGGTGGTATACTTTGATGATATCCTCATCTACAGCAAGAGCAAGGATGATCATTTGAGGCATCTTGAGGCTGTGTTTGAAATACTTAAGGAGAGCAAGCTCTTTGGGAAGCTTGAGAAATGCACCTTCATGACTGAGGAAGTCAAATTTCTAGGATATGTGGTATCTGGTAGAGGCATTTCAGTTGATCAAGATAAGATCAGTGCAGTGCAGTCTTGGCCTATCCCTAAGAACAATACAGAAGTGAGAGGGTTTCATGGCCTAGCCTCTTTCTATAGGAGGTTCATCAAAGACTCTAGCACTATTGCAGCACCCCTCACTGAATGTATGAAGAAAGGAGAGTTCACTTGGACTGAGAATGCCTTGCAAGCTTTCAAACACATGAAGAAGCTTTTGTGCAGTGCCCCTATCCTCAGACTCCCAAACTTTGATTGCCTATTTGAGGTTGAATGTGATGCAAGTAGAGTAGGGATTGGAGCTGTCCTCATCCAAGAGAAGAAACCTGTAGCCTACTTTAGTGAAAAACTAAGTGGAGCCAAGCTGAACTATTCTACATATGATAAAGAGTTCTATGCTCTTGTCAGGGCTCTAAGGCATTGGAGTCATTACCTGAAGCCCAAGCCTTTTGTCCTACACTCTGATCATGTGGCATTGAAGTACATAGGAGGTCAACATAAGCTCAGTCATAGGCATGCTAAGTGGGTGGAGTTCCTCCAGTCATTCACCTTTTCTAGCAAATACAAAGAGGGCAAACAGAATGTGGTGGCTGATGCTTTGTCTAGGAGGTACACTCTGCTATCAACCATGGAGCAAAGGGTTCTTGGCGTTGAGTTCATGAAGGATATGTATCAGGAAGATCCAGACTTTGCAGAAGATTGGTTAGCACAGAAAGAGGGAACAAGAACCATTGACTCACCATACACTTCGCAAAATGGATTCTTGTTTAAAGGAAACAAGTTGTGTGTTCCCAGAGGATCTTATAGGAACCTATTGATCAAGGAGGTACATGGGAGTGGCCTTGGAGGACACTTTGGGGTTCAGCAAACTGTGGACATACTACAAGATCAATTCCACTGGCCTAAGATGATGGGAGAAGTTCAAATAGTGCTCAGAAGGTGTGGAGTTTGTCAAAAGGCCAAGAGTTCTTTCCAAGCAGGACCTTACACTCCCCTACCAGTCCCATGTAGGCCTTGGGAGGATGTAAGTATGGATTTCATAATGGCATTACCTAGGACAGCAAGAGGGAAGGATTCTATCATGGTGGTTGTGGATAGGTTCAGTAAGATGGCACATTTAATTGCTTGCAAGAAGACTGAGGATGCTGTGAGTGTAGCAGAGCTATACCTTGATGAGGTGGTGAGGTTACATGGAGTCCCAAGGACCATTGTGTCTGACAGAGACACAAAGTTTATGAGCCATTTCAGGAGAACATTGTGGAAACTGCTTAACACTAGGTTGTTGTTTAGTACCTCCCATCATCCTCAAACTGATGGCCAAACTGAGGTGACCAACAAGACCTTGGGAAGGATCTTGAGATGTATAGTCAGCAAATCTCTCAAGGATTGGGACTTAAAGTTGGCTCAAGCAGAGTTCTCTTTCAATAGAGCTCCCTCAGCAGCCACAGGCCACTCCCCCTTTGAAGTGGTCTATGGTACTAACCCCTTAATGCCTTTGAGTTTGTCTAATGTGTGCAGGTCAGAAGTCCACTATGATGCCAAGAAGAGGGTGGAACAAATGTTAAAACTCCATGAATCAGTCAGGAAACAAATTGAGAAGGCTAATGATCTGTACAAGAAGAATGCCAAGGTTCCTAAGACCAAGAAAGACTTTGCACCAGGAGATCTAGTATGGATCAACCTAAGGAAAGAAAGGTTCCCTTCCAAGAGAAAGAACAAGCTAGAGCCCAGAGCAGATGGTCCTTTTCAAGTCATAGAGAAGATAGGTCCTAATGCCTACAAAATTGATCTACCAGGAGAGTATGCAGTCCATGGGACATTCAATGTGGGAGATCTTAGTCCCTTCTATGAAGACTCTGAGGGGGAGGAAGACACAGGCTTGAGGTCAAGCCCTTTTCAACCTGGGGAGGCTGCAGCAGGAGCTCACCCAAGGGGTCTTGATGATCCAACCACAAACAAGACAAGCTTGACCCCTCAGATGGAAGCTAGAGTTACAAGGTCCAAACAACAAGCTATGCAAGCCAAGACCAAGCCATGCCAAGCTACAACAGTGAGGGAGACAGTCCAAGGTTCAACAACCCATGCCAAGCCCCAACACAACCCACATTACCCACACAAAACAGAAACAAAGCCATTCAGGCCCAGACAGACCATTTAACAAACCCTGCATCTAGGAGGTACACCAGGGCATCCCAACCACCCCCACTATGGCCTACCATCAAGACAACCCTCTAAGCTACAAGTTTGCCCAGGACAAACCATTTTGAAGTCTAGCAAAAACCCATGAAACAGACACCCCAAAGCTAGAGTCCAGTAAGCAGCATAGCAGAGGTAGTACATGCTCAGATGATGTTTTCTTTTGCTTAAGTCAACTTGTCTTCATCTAAGGCAGGTTTATCTACGTCCTCATAAGAGTGGAGAGTTCAAAGGAGCAACAAAACACCCAGAGCAAAGCACAAGACAACAAGAACAACAGATTTCCATTTCAGGAAAACTCCAAAAACTGCTTTATTTGCTTTTGTTCAGTCTGTTTTCTTTTGTGTTTTGTGTCTGTTCTTTATAGTTGTTGAGCTCGTCCTATTGTGAGGCTCTTAATTAATGTCAGTAGAAGTAGTTTAGATCCTAAGCTGGCCCTTGGATGATCCATACATCCAATGGCTCACAAGATGTCAGCCTCTCTATATAAGGAGGTCTTTGTATGTTGTTTCAGTCAGACTTTTATGAATGAATGAATTAAACTTTGAGAAATCACTCAATGTTATCAAACTTGTGCTAAGAGCTGTAGTTTGAAAAAAGCCTGATACATCTCCAAGGTGTTTGATCAGTGCCTTGTATTGTGAGTCAAGTTATATCTGTGCTTTGCTGTGGTTAACTTACTTGCTGTTGAGGTTAGTCTAGGGTGTTTGTGCTTTGCTGTAACACTTGAAAACTGTCTCTAAAACCAGTCTTTGAGTCCTTTTCTCTTGTGCCTTGCTGTAGAGGATTGTCTCCAAGTCATATCCCTTGAATCTTTCAGTTAAACAACTCACCATCTCTAAAACAACATCCCTTGTTACTTGATATTGTTTTCAGTTTGAGTCAAGCTAATCAAATCACTTAAAACTTGTGAACCTTAGTAGTTTACACTCCAAATTGGTTATCAGAGCTTTGGTTGAGAGTCTTAGTGAGTTCATTTTCCCTAACTACATTTAAAAACACAAAAATAGCCCAATGAGTGAAGAGAGACTAGCAGGAGTAGAAGCAAGGATGGAGGATCTGGCTGGGATTGTAACCACCCTAACCAGAACCCTGGACCAGGTTATAGGCAACCATTTGCTTGCTGGAGGAAAAGGCAGAGGACGTGGAAGAGGCCAAGGAGGAGGCAGAGGAAGGCCACCTGATGATGAAGAGTATCCAGACTCAGATGACTCAACAAGAAGCAGAGCTTCCATCCACAGGAACACAGACAAGCATCTTAAGGTAGATATCCCTGAGTTTTCTGGTAGTCTTAATCCTGATGACTTGTTAGAATGGCTAAGAGAAGTAGAAAGGATCTTTGAGTACAAAGGATACAATGATTCTAAGTCTTTTAAAGTAGCCATCCTTAAACTGAAAGGGTATGCTTCCCTTTGGTATGAAACTATGAAAGGGTTAAGGGCTAGGGAAGGTAAAGAACCCATCAAGTCTTGGACTAAACTGAAAAAGAAACTGTTAGACAAATTTGTTGCTAAGGATTACACCCAGGATCTGTTTATCAAGTTGTCTAAGTTGAAACAAGGAGACAAACCTGTTGAATCTTATCTGAGGGAGTTTGAACAACTCACCTTACAGTGTGACATAAATGAGAAACCTGAGCAAAGGATTGCTAGGTACTTAGAGGGTCTAGATAAGAACATTGCTAACAAGGTTAGGATGCAACCTCTGTGGTCATTTGATGATGTTGTCAACTTATCTCTGAGAATTGAAAAGATAGGGAAGACTAAGCCTGCTACACCAAAACCTGTTAGGCCTTTTCAAACCAGACCTTATAGTGGGTTTAGAACCATGGATACCCCTAAGACAGCACCCCCACCTACCTTAGACAAGGGAAAGGGCATCATGGGTCAAAAGCCAAGCACTTCATTGATTGAGAACAGAATTAGGTGCTTCCAATGTCAAGGCTATGGGCATTTCAGGAAGGATTGCCCTTCTAAGAAGACCTTAACTATAATGGAAGTTGAGGCTTGGGAGAAAGAGGGTCTAGTTGAGTATGAGAGGGATGAGCCTGAGGTTGAAGAAGTGGTGAGTGAGGAAGAAGAGTCTAGTCAGGAGGCAATAGTGGCACTCCCTGACACAGGCCACAGCTTAGTCCTATGGAGAGTAATGCATTCACAACAGATACCTTTGGAGGAGGATCAAAGGTCCCTCATTTTCAGAAGCAGATGTACCATACAAGGGAGGGTTTGTAATCTTATTATAGATGGAGGTAGTTGTACCAATGTGGCTTCTGTTACTATGGTTGATAAGCTGAAGTTGAGCACTCAAGATCACCCTCACCCCTATAAGTTGAGATGGCTGAGTAAGGGAGCAGAGGTTAAGGTGGATAAGCAATGCATGGTCCCTTTCTCCATTGGCAGTGTGTACAAGGATGAAGTATTGTGTGATGTGGTTCCAATGGATGCCTGTCACTTGCTATTAGGAAGGCCATGGGAGTTTGATAAAAGCTCCATACACCAAGGAAGAAGCAATACCTATTCCTTCAAGCATGGGAGCAGGAAGGTGACATTAGCCCCCTTGCCACCACATCAGAAGAGCTATGGAAGTCCAAGTATGGCTGAAGACTTTAGTGGAGTTGTATTTCTATCTGAGTCAGCAATGGTCAAAGAGTGTAGTGAGGAGCAACCTATAGTAATGCTGCTATCAAAAGAAGTTCAGGAAGAGGAGTCTAAGGTAATCCCTACAGAAGTTAAGTCCCTCATTGATCAGTTCAAGGAAGTGTTTCCAGATGAACATCCTGATGGCTTACCCCTTTTGAGAGGGATTGAGCACCAAATAGACCTTGTGCCAGGGTTTGTACTACCTAATAGACCAGCATATAGGTGTGATCCCAAGGCTACACAAGAGCTGCAGAAACAAGTTGGAGAGTTGATGAGTAAAGGGTTTGTAAGGGAGTCATTAAGTCCTTGTGCTGTGCCTGCATTGTTGGTTCCTAAGAAGGATGGGACTTGGAGGATGTGCATAGATAGCAGGGCTATCAACAACATCACAGTCAGTATAGGTTCCCTATACCTAGGCTTGATGACATGTTGGATGAGCTGAGTGGCTCAAGGTTCTTTTCTAAGATTGATTTGAGGCAAGGTTACCATCAATTAAGGATCAGAGAAGGAGATGAGTGGAAGACAGCCTTCAAAACAAAGCATGGCCTTTATGAGTGGCTTGTCATGCCCTTTGGCCTGTCAAATGCCCCAAGTACCTTCATGAGATTGATGACAAAAGTGCTTAGGCCTTGCCTAGGGAGATTTGTGGTGGTATACTTTGATGATATCCTCATCTACAGCAAGAGCAAGGATGATCACTTGAGGCATCTTGAGGCTGTGTTTGAAATACTTAAGGAGAGTAAACTCTTTGGGAAGCTTGAGAAATGCACCTTCATGACTGAGGAAGTCAAATTTCTAGGATATGTGGTATCTGGTAGAGGCATTTCAGTTGATCAAGATAAGATCAGTGTAGTGCAGTCTTGGCCTATCCCTAAGAACATTACAGAAGTGAGAGGGTTTCATGGCCTAGCCTCTTTCTATAGGAGGTTCATCAAAGACTTTAGCACTATTGCAGCACCCCTCACTGAATGTATGAAGAAAGGAGAGTTCACTTGGACTGAGAATGCCTTGCAAGCTTTCAAACACATGAAGAAGCTTTTGTGCAGTGCCCCTATCCTCAGACTGCCAAACTTTGATTGCCTATTTGAGGTTGAATGTGATGCAAGTGGAGTAGGGATTGGAGCTGTCCTCATCCAAGAGAAGAAACCTGTAGCCTACTTTAGTGAAAAACTAAGTGGAGCCAAGCTGAACTATTCTACATATGATAAAGAGTTCTATGCTCTTGTCAGGGCTCTAAGGCATTGGAGTCATTACCTGAAGCCCAAGCCTTTTGTCCTACACTCTGATCATGTGGCATTGAAGTACATATGAGGTCAACATAAGCTCAGTCATAGGCATGCTAAGTGGGTGGAGTTCCTCCAGTCATTCACCTTTTCTAGCAAATACAAAGAGGGCAAACAGAATATGGTGGCTGATGCTTTGTCTAGGAGGTACACTCTGCTATCAACCATGGAGCAAAGGGTTCTTGGCTTTGAGTTCATGAAGGATATGTATAAGGAAGATCCAGACTTTGCAGAAGATTGGTTAGCACAGAAAGAGGAAACAAGAACCATTGATTCACCCTACACACTGCAAAATGGATTCTTGTTCAAAGGAAACAAGTTGTGTGTTCCCAGAGGATCTTATAGGAGTCTATTGATCAAGGAGGTACATGGAAGTGGCCTTGGAGGACACTTTGGGGTTCAGAAAACTGTGGACATACTACAAGATCAATTCCACTGGCCTAAGATGATGGGAGAAGTTCAAATAGTGCTCAGAAGGTGTGGAGTTTGTCAAAAGGCCAAGAGTTCTTTCCAAGCAGGACCTTACACTCCCCTACCAGTCCCATGTAGGCCTTGGGAGGATGTTAGTATGGATTTCATAATGGCATTGCCTAGGACAGCAAGAGGGAAGGATTCTATCATGGTGGTTGTGGATAGGTTCAGTAAGATGGCACATTTCATTGCTTGCAAGAAGACTGAGGATGCTGTGAGTGTAGCAGAGCTATACCTTGATGAGGTGGTGAGGTTACATGGAGTCCCAAGGACCATTGTGTCTGACAGAGACACAAAGTTTATGAGCCATTTCAGGAGAATATTGTGGAAACTGCTTAACACTAGGTTGTTGTTTAGTACCTCCCATCATCCTCAAACTGATGGCCAAACTGAGGAGACCAAAAAGACCTTGGGAAGGATCTTGAGATGTATAGTCAGCAAATCTCTCAAGGATTGGGACTTAAAGTTGGCTCAAGCAGAGTTCTCTTTCAATAGAGCTCCCTCAGCAGCCACAGGCCACTCCCCCTTTGAAGTGGTCTATGGTACTAACCCCTTAATGCCTTTGAGTTTGTCTAATGTGTGCAGGTCAGAAGTCCACTATGATGCCAAGAAGAGGGTGGAACAAATGTTAAAACTCCATGAATCAGTCAGGAAACAAATTGAGAAGGCTAATGATCTGTACAAGAAGAATGCCAAGGTTCCTAAGACCAAGAAAGACTTTGCACCAGGAGATCTAGTATGGATCAACCTAAGGAAAGAAAGGTTCCCTTCCAAGAGAAAGAACAAGTTAGAGCCCAGAGCAGATGGTCCTTTTCAAGTCATAGAGAAGATAGGTCCTAATGCCTACAAAATTGATCTACCAGGAGAGTATGCAGTCCATGGAACATTCAATGTGGGAGATCTTAGTCCCTTCTATGAAGACTCTGAAGGGGAGGAAGACATAGGCTTGAGGTCAAGCCCTTTTCAACCTGGGGAGGGTGCAGCAGGAGCTCACCCAAGGGGTCTTGATGATCCAACCACAAACAAGACAAGCTTGACCCCTCAGATGGAAGCTAGAGTTACAAGGTCCAAACAACAAGCTATGCCAAGCCAAGACCAAGCCATGCCAAGCTACAACAGTGAGGGAGACAGTCCAAGGTTCAACAACCCATGCCAAGCCCCAATACAACCCACATTACCCACACAAAACAGAAACATAGCCATTCAGGCCCAGACAGACCATTTAACAAACCCTGCATCTAGGAGGTACACCAGGGCATCCCAACCACCCCCACTATGGCCTACCATCAAGACAACCCTCTAAGCTACAAGTTTGCCCAGGACAAACCATTTTGAAGTCTAGCAAAAACCCATGAAACAGACACCCCAAAGCTAGAGTCTAGTAAGCAGCATAGCAAAGGTAGTACATGCTCAGATGATGTTTTCTTTTGCTTAAGTCAACTTGTCTTCATCTAAGGCAGGTTTATCTACGTCCTCATAAGAGTGGAGAGTTCCAAGGAGCAACAAAACACCCAGAGCAAAGCACAAGACAACAAGAACAACAGATTTCCATTTCAGGAAAACTCCAAAAATTGCTTTATTTGCTTTTGTTCAGTCTGTTTTCTTTTGTGTTTTGTGTCTGTTCTTTATAGTTGTTGAGCTTGTCCTATTGTGAGGCTCTTAATTAATGTCAGTAGAAGTAGTTTAGATCCTAAGCTGACCCTTGGATGATCCATACATCCAATGGCTCACAAGATGTCAGCCTCTCTATATAAGGAGGTCTTTGTATGTTGTTTCAGTCAGACTTTTATGAATGAATGAATTAAAATTTGAGAAATCACTCAATGTTATCAAACTTGTGCTAAGAGCTGTAGTTTGAAACAAGCCTGATACATCTCCAAGGTGTTTGATCAGTGCCTTGTATTGTGAGTCAAGTTATATCTGTGCTTTGCTGTGGTTAACTTACTTGCTGTTAAGGTTAGTCTAGGGTGTTTGTGCTTTGCTGTAACACTTGAAAACTGTCTCTAAAACCAGTCTTTGAGTCCTTTTCTCTTGTGCCTTGCTGTAGAGGATTGTCTCTAAGTCATATCCCTTGAGTCTTTCAGTTAAACAACTCACCATCTCTAAAACAACATCCCTTTGTTACTTGATATTGTTCTCAGTTTGAGTCAAGCTAATCTCAAGTTTACTTAAAACTTGTGAACCTTAGTAGTTTACACTCCATTGGGGGCTCGACGCCCGCCACCTCGATCTTCTGCAAAATTCAAAAAAATCTTTAATTGACGATCGTTCGTCACTTTTCAAATCAATTCAAAAACTCATTAAATGACTATCGTTCGTCATTCCTTAAACCAATTCAAAAAGAACAACAAGATACAAGCGATGCTCGGTGCCCACCTTTCGTACATTCAATCTGTGGGCCCGTCTTTTATCACCAGGATGTTGCTCGCCACAACCGAGCAGAACCCCCAGGATGATTTGATCCTGAAAGAGTCTTACGCATGTCCGCACCTTGACATGCTTCAAAACCGTCACATGATGTTATCATCTCAGCAGGACCCACCTTTCAGACATACAGTTCGCGGGCCCATTTTTTATTATCATAATTTCGCTCGCCACAACCGAGCAGATTCCCTGTAATGATTCGATCCTGACAGAGTCTTCCATATATCAAGTTTCGTATATTTTTTTTAATATACATCTTTCCCCAACGAGAGTTTGCCCGAGGACAGAGACACGCAGATTCTCACATATAACGGCTGGCGAGCCTCATTACGCAACCCCATTCAAGCAGCAGGCGAGCCTCACGACGCACCTCATTCCAAATAATAAGATGCCTCAGGTATGACTCCTTCTTATGGCTAGCAAACTTTTATACGTAGTCTAACAGACTTTACACGACCCTCCCCGATGGTCGACAGACTTTAAAATGTTCCCGGCGACAGGTCCTTGGTTCAGATCCCTTGAATCGCCTCGCGTCGTCTTAGCCGTCAGGTTCTAATCTTTGATTGACCTGATGGGTATACTTTGACGTTTGCCATGTCCAAGCCTCAGTTAAAATGGGGGCTCTGTAGATACCTCGTTTCTACACCTTCCGCCAACCACCCAGCGATAATTGGACCGCATGTTTGGTACGCAAAACGATTTATGACAATTCGTAAGTTTATCGTCAAGTGATAGCTCAAAAACTTGTGTATACCCCTTGGTCGTCATCTACGCGCCGTTACGGTCGTTTCGACAGTCGTTAGAGTTCATTTGGAGTTTGGGTCGAAAACTGCTTCATTTTCTACAAATCATTTTAAAACTCCGAGTCGTAAAATATTCTGATTATTTTATTATATATTTCCAATTCTATATTTTTTTATAAAATTATCTCGTATTATCTTTTAAAATGGAATTGTAGATCAACCACAATTTCTTAATAGAAGTGTGGATATCTTTCTCCTGTGGTATGAAACCCTTGGGGAAATGACGCAGCAGGTGCTCCGCCTCTTCGAAGTATCGTAGTCCTGATGCACCTCTTCCCTACCCTGTTCCTTTTCAAAGTTTGAGTTAATCTACGACTGTTTCACATTTTCTACTATAAAATGAGAGCTATGTTCTCACTTTTAAGGCACAAGAGTGTTCCGCTCCTTCTCTTCTCTCTCTTTGCAATCTAAACCTTGCTCTAAGATATCGACATCTACGTGCTTGATCAATCAACCACGTAAGCTAAGATCCTTCTGGGTGCCCGTCACGTTTGCATTGACCGACCAATTTGACCACTACACAATGAATCAATTAAATTAATCAATTTTAATCAATCCCCTTACGAGGGCACTTTCGTTACATACTCGATTCGAGCTATCGTTAAAACGTTAACTTAGTTAATCTCGTTTCGTCAACATGTAAGTCTGAGGATTTAAATCCCAACTTTTTATTTTGTATCATTTATTTATTTACTAATGTACGATTTGTGTCAAAAATAAGTAGCTCAAAACCGATTTCAAAGTAAAACCGTTTCATAGAACCTTTTTAGTAGTCATCAGACGTTGAGAAGAAACGCAGAAGCATTTGCGCCTCTTCTAAGAGTCGCAGCATCTGTTGTGCCTCTTCGAAGAGTCGCACCCTCTGCTGCGCCTCTTTCAAAGGCATCCTGCTCCTGCTCTTCTTCTTCTTCCTCTGGTTTCTACGTCTATTGTTTTCCTTATTTTATTTTATTCTTTTCCTATTTATCTTTCATAAATCGTCTTGTTCTGGGCTTAGATCTCAAATAGTCAATATTAGTGGGTTTTAGTCTTATAATTTAATTAATTAAACCACTTTCATTCGAGTTTTGGATCGATAATTAATCGCAAATACTAACGAACATTAACTGATTGCGATTCTGACTTCACAGCCAGAACCCAACTCAAGAACAGACGCAATAGGTGTTGCGCCTCTTCTAGAGGACGCACCAGCTGCTGCACCTGTTCTGGGTTGGTTTCTGTCTCTGAACTGCCATTTTTTTTCCGACGTAGCTTAATTATGTAATTAATCGATTATTAACTCTAATATCACTGAAATCTGTCTTTTAATCTTTTATTATTTTCTTTACTTTTCTTCAAATCTCCGTTTTGGTTATATTTCTGACATAGATCGATTAACCAGTTGTAATCCCATTTATTCATTGTATTGTATGATTTTCTACCTTTCTTTCATGAGTAATTCAATTCTAAATCCTATTTTGGCATAATTAAATGATAAATTACATGTTCCCCGATATACTCTAATTCATATGTTAGGATTAAAACGTTGGGTGTTGCATTAAATGCATATAACCAATGACATATCGAGTATGAACGATTTGCATAATCATTAGTAAATGCCGCTATCTAGGCGGGCGGGATTAGGTGTTCGATTAAAAAACTTCCTAATACGTACCCTCACCCCTTACTCCAGATATCTGTGAATAACATCCGTTTTCATTGACATCCACGAGAATCATTCCAGACATAGAATGCTAAGGGTAACGAGTTCTTAGTGTACATGTCATTACTTTGTGTCTTGACATGGCATAAAGTATTCGAACGGTTCAAATTTCCCATAAAAATTAGTGGCGACTCCACAATTGCGTATGACTACGCTTGTCCCTTGTTTCCATCCCGTGTGCGTCCCTCCGTGGTTCCCCGTGTACCACAGTTTGGCAAGGATCCGCAATCTGTGTATCACAAGATGTTTCTCCCCCTTGGTTGTTGTAATTCCTATGGCGACTCTATTGTCCCGAATTTGTAGTACTCGCCACACTTGGTGATAGGATTTGATAGCTCCCTTGACTCATACCCCCATTCCCGTTCTTTGGTTCAAATCAACACTCTTCGGCCTTATGTCCCACCTTGCCACAACCAAAACATCTCTACCCAAAAGATGGGCTCAACACTCGACTATCATCATTACTATGACTCATTCCACCACCATAACTCCATCCGCCACTAACACAAGATCCCCCGAATTAGTTTGACTTAGATTTGGTGTAACTCCCTTTCTTACCACTATTCTCATTCCCTTCATTAATACTCTCCACTTTTCTCTTCCCTCCCATTTTCTTCTTACATTCTTTAGTCATCACAACCAACCTCTCTGCATGCCCAACCCTCAAGTACGCTTCCCTCACATCCCTTGTCTCATTTGGTAACGGAGCTGGCATCCTCTTCATAATATCTATGATCAGTCCCTTCTAAAACCGCGTCGCTAAAATCTCATCACTCATTTTCAAGTCAGCTACAGAAGTAGATAATTCCATAAACTGATTATGTCATCCTCTAAAGTCATGTTCTCCTTCATTCTAAATTGGTCAAACTTCTCCCTCATCTTACTCCTAATATGCTCTGGCACAAACTCAACTCCACTGTCAACTATCCCTTAAAACTATCCTAGTCAATCACACCTCCCTCAGTTTCCTTATAATACTCTTTCATAATCTCCTTATTGTTATGCCACCACAATTCCGCTTTCCCTCTAAAAAAAATGCAGCATGATCTACCTGCAAGTCTCCTGGATACTTAAGTACCCCAAAAATATTTTCAAACTCCTTAAGCCAGTTATCCAACAAATATGGTACACCATCTCCCTCATACTTAGTAGACCTATGCCGTGCTTATCGTCATAGTATCCATAACTACCTCCTTAATTATGTTCACATTCGTTAGAGATGTCATCAAGTTCTCGTTCATCTCTACCAGACTCTCTAACTCCTCATGGGTCATAGATGTTGGCATCCCCGATCTCTGTGAACATCCGTGTTCATTGGCATCCACGAGAGTCATTCTAGACATAGAATACTATGGGTAACGAGTTCTTAGTGTTGATGTCATTACTTTGTGTCTTGACATGGCATAAAGTATTCGAACGGTTTTAATTTCCCATAACAATTGGTGGCGACTCCACAAATGCGTATCACTACGGTTGTCCCTTGTTTCCATCTCGTGTGCGCCCCTCTATGGTTCTCGTGTACCACAGTTCGCCAAGGATACACAATCCGTGTATCACAGTTTGGCGAATCCTTTGGAGATTATACACTTACGTGTTACCTAGGGTGAAACTTGAACAAGGTTAGGGAATAGTTTTTACGAGACAGTTATCGATTTTCATTACTCGACCTTCTTAGGGCGTTTTATTCGGCCTTCAAAGGTTCAACACAACCCATCTCGACCAATCGTCCTGTCTGGACGGTCCAAATTCTTATCTGGGCTTAAGGATAGATAGAGATTGACATCAACCATAGCGCGGTACATACTCATGTTAGTATCAACAACTTTCTCTACTCGAGGAAATAGACTAGGAACCGACCTTACTCATCTTTGGCGTGGACCTCACCACAGACCATGGGTTTCATTGCTTGGTATGGCAACCCATAGTGTAAGCCTAAACCTTTTTAAAAGCACTCCCCATACCGTTATAATGCCTGTTTAAATGTGTATAACCCTTACATGATCACCATTTTGTAAATATACCATGATGAAATTTTCAAAACAAAAATCTTTTCAAAACGGTTGTCTAGGACAAACATTTCAAAACTTGTCATTTTCAAAACTCACTGAGCAGAGTGGCACAGACCCACTTGGCAAGTCGAGTCTTTCTCCACTTCGAGTAATCACACCTACAACCACGCTACGGTTCTCTAGAACAAACATTTTAAAACTAGTCATTTTTAAAACTCACTTAGCACAGTGGAACACACCCATTTCGCAAGTCGAGTCTTTCTCCACTTCGAGTCATCACACCTACAACCACACTACGGTTGTCTAGGACAAACATTTCAAAACTAGTCATTGTCAAAACTCACTTAACGCAGTGGCATACACCCACTTCACAAGTCGAGTCATTCTCCAATTCGAGTCATCACTCCTACAACCATACTATGGTTGTCTAGGACAAACATTTCAAAACTAGTCATTTTCAAAACTCACTAAGCACAGTGGCACACACCCACTTCATAAGTTGAGTCATTCTCCACTTCAATCAACACTCCTAAAACCACACAACGGTTGTCTAGGATAAAAATTTCAAAACTCACTTAAACATAGTGGCACACTCCCACTTCACAAGTCGATTCCTTTAAAGTAACTGTGCTAGAATGGTCTATCGTGTTTTGATAAGTCTTCGGTCTCTTACCTTCATCTCTCGATACCATTCTTAAGCAGTGGTTCTATTTTTTAGAACAAAAGAAAATTGCAACCTGGGATGATGCCGCAATCGAGTTCGCCAAGCAGTACGCATACAATGATGATATTCAAGTCAATATGCGTACTCTAGAGGTTCTTACCTAAAATGAAAAACAAGGATTCACCAACTTCCTAAGTAGGTGGAGGAAGACTAGCACACAACTTGTTGAAGTCCAGATGAAGCTACTCTTATGGAAACGTTCGTGGATAATTTGAGACCCGTTTATGCAAACCACCTGAGATACCAAAACATAAAGTCTTTCAAAGACTTAATTGTACTAGGAACAAGAATTGCAGACGACATCTAAAAGGGGCTATTTGTCTTCACTATATTAGCATTTGTTAATAAATAGGACCATCGTAGTCCTCTTTGAGTTGCCAAAAACAGAAACAGAAGAAAAAGAGCAGGGGTGCTAACAAACTAGCTCACCCGAGGGTCAAATCAAAGTTTTAGCACAATCGTGCCTAAAAATATAAAATCAAAAACAGTCCAACAACTATCAAATCAAAAACGGTCCAACGACTTCAAATCAAAAACCGTCCAACGACTTCAAACAGTCCAATGACTTCAAATAGTCCAACGACTTCAAACAGTTCAACGACGACTTCAAATCAAAAACAGTCCAACGACGACTATTAAAGCAGTCCAACGACTTCAAAATAAAAAACAATCCAACGACTTCAAATCAAAAGTCTCAAATATATTCAAATTTCACGAGACAAGACAAAACATCAAGTCAAATTCAAAGTGTCAAAATAAAAACAAATCTCTCCAGATAAATTAAAATCTATCAAATAGTCATCGTTTCACATATTTCCGACGAATCAATTTGCAGTTATCATGTCTCCATGCCCTTTGGGACGACCCTTTCATTCATTTAGGCGAGTGAGAGAGATACTTAGATTTTCAGTGTCTTCCACCTTTCATTCTTATCACCCTTGTTTAGCATCTAAGAATTCGATGGATGTACACTAAGCTTATACGGTTACAAGAGTATTTTGTTTCTATATTATTAGTTTTGTGTAATTCACCTAGCTTGTTACTGTAACAGGGCAAAACTCATTTAAATTCTCAGGCAAAAAAAAACAAAACAAAAACGCGCCATGCGTAAACACACGTGTCGCTCGTGCGACACGGAATAAAATCGGCCCCTAGCCAGTCCAAATTAATGTCATTATACTCTTGCATTTTGACATTCGGAAATCCTCATATCCTCATGTCATCAAATAAACAGAGTTATACTTCTTTTAGGAGTAAGCAAAAACACATGCTACCCTTTTCTAAGTTCATTACACGCTCTTACTTCGAACGATTATTCTTTTACACCCTCTGGAACTACGCACATGATTTGATTTCATTAATGAATACGTAGGCAATCCTTCACGGGATTCAACCCGTCATTATTTTAAATGTATATAGAAGGAAATCTGCGTTTGCATTTGAAATTCGATAAGAATAATGAAGGAAATTTCGTCAATTTCTTAACTAACTTCATCTAGGATTTCCGAATCCTTGTCGGGTTCCCTTTTGAAGACGGAAGACGACACGACCGCCAAATGAGCACACTTATACCTTATCATTTATTTAGGGGAATCATTTTAACTCCTCTTTCTCCATTTCAATCACTTACACGTCTCTGGTAATTTCAAACACTTAAACGTGTCTGGTCATTTCAAACACTTACACGTGCCTGATCATTTCAAACACTTACACATGTCTAGTCATTTCAACACTTATACATTTCCTTTAAAATTAGTTTTTAAAGGGGGTAGCCCATTTTGCGTCATTTTAGGCCACCAATCTGCTATATGTACATTATGTGAGTTCTATGTGATTTTGGTTGTATGACTGCAGAAACTGTCGTCTACCAAACCTGTGTTTTAGACTAACCTGCAGGAACAAAAAATACCCAGCGGCAAAGACACTCAGGCCATCATATACAATCAAAAGGAGGCGTGCACATCAAACTGGGGGCTCTTGCGTAAAAGAGAGTCCAAAAATCTAAAACTTGGGGCTTTCGCCCGAAAAAAGTTAAAATCCAAATGTACAAAAATATTCCAAAATGTACAAGTTAACGGCAAAACAAAGGACAACTAATCCTCATCGCCACCCAGCTAAGCTACATTCGCCTCAAGAACAGCGATCTCAGCGTCCCTGGTCTCCAACTCCCCCAACAGACGAGTAGTCTCCTCCAGGGACTTCACCAGCTCCTGCTCCAAGTCTCTCTGTGAAGAAATGCCTCATTTCAATTACTTTATTTCAAAATACAAAAAGAAGGAAAGAGAATGAGAGGTTCATACCTGTTGATCCCGGCCACCTGACAGCGCCTCGATGGCCGTATCCAGGAACCGGTTGGCCACCCTTCACAACGCTACATGCTGAGACAATGCCACCTATATTCAATTAAGGATCAAATCAAACACATTTGTACGCAATGAAAATATTCAAAGTTAGAGGCTTACTCTAGAGCACCGCGAGGTAAGCTGGGGGCTTGACGCCCGCCACCTCGATCTCTTGCAAAGATCAACATGACTCTTCAAATGAAGATCGTTCGTCATTTCTCAAATTAATTCAATTCAAACATCTTGGGGTAAGCTGGGGGATTGACGCCTGGAACCTCGATCTTCTTCAAAGATCAAATGACTCTTTTTGACGAATCATTCGTCATTTCTCAAATTAGTTCAAAACAAAAACCTCGGGCTAAGCTAGAGGCTTGGCGCCTGCCACCTCGATCTCGTACAACAATCGAATGACTCTTTAATTGACAATAGTTTGTCACTATTCAAATCAAATCAATTAAAAAAAAAATGTTTTATTAACGATCGTTCGTCACTTTTCAAACCAATTTAAAAAAACAAAAACAAGAAAAAAGCAGTGCCAGTGACCCACGTTTTGGACATACAATCCGTGGGCCCGTCTTTTATCATCAGGATGTCGCTCGCCATAACTAAGCAGATCCCCCAAACGATTCGATCCTGACAGAATCTTCCGTATACCCACGCCTTGACAGGCTTTAAAACCGTCACATGATGTTTTCATCTCAGCAAGACCCACCTTTAGGACATACAATCCGTGGGCCCGTCTATTATCGTCAGAATATTGTTCGCAATAACTGAGCAGATTCCCCGGAATGATTCGATCCTGACAGAGTGTTCCGTATATCCAATCCTTTCAATGTTATGATTCCCCAACGAGAGTTTGCCTGAGGACATAGACAGGCAGATTCTCACAAATAACGGATGGCGAGCCTCATAACGCACCCCATTCAAGCGGCTGTTGAGCCTCATAACGCACCCCATTCAAACGGCAGGCGAGCCTCATAACGCACCCCATTCAAACAGCTGGTGAGCCTCATTACGCGCCTCGGTCAAGCGGTTGGCGAGCTTCACGACGCAACCCCATTCGACGCCTGGTGAGCCTCACATCGCACCTCATCCCAAATAAGAACATGCCTCAGGTATGACTCATTCTTATGGATGGCGAAATTTTATACGTAGTCTAACAGACTTTAAACGACCCTCCCTGATGGTCTACAGACTTTAAAATGTTCCCGACGATAAGTCTTTGATTTAAACTCTTTGAACTGCCTCACATCGCCATAGTCGTGAGGTTGTAATATTCGATTAACCTGGTGGCTATACTTTGACTTTTGCCTTGTCCAAGCCCCAGTCAAAGTGGGGGCTCTGTAGATACCTCGTTTCTACACCTTCTGCCAACCACCCAGTAGTGATTGGGCCGCATGTTTGGTACGCGAAACGATTTATGATAATTTGTAAGTTTATCATTAAGTGATAGCTCAAATACAGTCGTTAGAGTTCATTTGGAGTCCGGGTCAAAAACCGCTTCATTTTCTATAAACCGTTTTAAAACTCCTAGTCGGAACGCGCGGAAATATTCTAGATATTTTTTTAATATATCAAATTCTATCCTATTTTATAAAATTATCTAGTATTATCTTTTAAAATAGAAGTATAGATCAACCATAATTCCGTAATAGAAACGTGGAAATCTTCCTTCTTTAGCAGGAAACGTTTGGGGAAATGACGCAGCAGGTGCTGCGCCTCTTCGAAGAATCGCGGTCCTGTTGCGCCTCTTCCACAGCCTGTTGCTTTCCAAAGTTTTAGTTGTTCTATGACTCTTTCACATTTTCTGCTATAAAAGGAGAGCTCCATTCTCACTATTAAGGCACGCGAGTGTTCTGCCACCTCTCTTCTCTCTCTTTGCATTCTATACCTTGCTCTAAGCTATCGACATCTACGTGTTTGATCAATCGACCACGTAAGCTCGGATCCTTCTTGGTACCCAACATGTTTTATATTGACCAACCAATTTGACCAATTACACAACCAATCAACTTTAGTCCTTTAACAAGGGCACTTTCTGCATACATTGGAGTCGAGATTTCACTAAAACTTAACTTAGTTCATATCTCGTTTCGTCAACATGCAAGCCTGAGGGTGTTTAATCCCGTCTTTTTATTATTTATTTATTCATATAATGTAAGAGCTATGTCAGAAATAAATTCAAAACCGATTTCAAAGTAAAACCTTTTTCAAAAAATCTTTTTAGTAGTCATCAGACGTCGAGAAGAAACGTAGAAGCATCTTCTTCTTCTTCCTGTGGTTTCTACGTCTTTATTTTCCTTTTCTTATTTTTCTCTTTTCTAAACCATAAATCGTATTTCTCTTTTATGAGTCATTTTGTTCTTGGCTTAGATCTCTAATAATTCAATATTAGCGGATTTTTGTCTTTGAATCAAATTTGGGTTTTTGAGGTTCAATTCATTCATATCAAGTCTCTGGATTTGTTGTTTATACAAATTGTAGTGTAATTAATATGTTAAATCACTTATATTCGAGTCATAGGTGAATAATCTATCATATATATACAAAACAATATTAACTGCTCGCAATTCTGACTTCACAGTGAGAATTCAACTCAAGAATAGACGCAACAAGTGATGCGCCTCTTCCAGAGGACGCAGCAGTGACGCAGCAGTTGCTGCGCTTGTTCTGGGTTGACTTGTGTCCCTGAACTTCTATTTTTGCCTTGATGTAGCTTTAATTTTGTAATTAATAAACTATTAGTCGTATTATCGCTCCTAATCTGTATTTTAGTTTTTCAAACCATTTTCCCTTTCTTCAAATCTACGTTTTGAGTATCTTTTTTACGTAGATCCCGTAATCTTTGTAATCCATTGTAATCTCGTTTAATTATTGTAATTGTATGATTTCTTTGTCTTTGCTGTATAATTCATGCTAAATTCCCAATTTTGACATAATTGATGCTAATTACATGTTCTCCCACATAGTCTAATTCACATGCTAGGATAAAAACATGGATGTTGTATTTCATACATATAACCAATGACATATAAAATACAAACGATTTCCCTATTCATTAGTAGAGCCCGCTATCGAGGCGTGCGGGATTAGTTGTTCGATTAAAAAACTTCCTAATACGTACCCTCACCCCTTACTCCAGATCTCAGTGAATAACATTCGTGTTCATTGGCATCCACGAGAGTCATTCTAGACATAGAATGCTAAGGGTAACGAGTTTTAGTATTCATGTCATTACTTTGTGTCTTGACATGGCACAAAGTATTCGAACAGTTCCAATTACCCATAAAAAATAGTGGCGACTCCACAAATGCATATCACTACGCTTATCCCTTGTTTCTATCTCGTGTGCGCCCCTCCGTGGTTCCCCATGTACCACAATTCGGCAAGGATCCGCAATCCGTGTATCACAAGATGCTTCTCCCCCTTGATTGTTGTAATTCCTATGCCGACTCTACTGTCCCGAATTTGTAGTACTCCCCACACTTGGTGATACGATTTGGTAGCTCCCTTGACTCATACCCCCATTCTCGTTCTTTGGTGCAAACCATTACTCTGCGGCCTTATGTCCCACCTTGCCACAACCATAACATCTCTACGTAAAAGATAGGCTCAATACTCGACTACCATCATTACTATGACTCATTCCACCACCATAACTCCATTTGCCACTAACACCAGATCCCCCGAATGAGTTTGACTTAGATTTGGTGTAACTCCCTTTCTTACCACTATTCTCATTCCCTTAATTAATAGTGTCCCCTTTTCTCTTCCCTCCCATTTCCTTCTTACATTCCTTAGTCATCACAACCAACCTCTCTGCATGCCCAACCCTCAAGTAAGCTTCCCTCACATCCCTTGTCTCTTTTGGTAACGGAGCTGGCATCCTGTTCATAATATCTATGATCAGTCCTTCTTAAACCGCGTCGCTAAAATCTCATCACTCATTTTCAAGTCAGCTTCAGAAGTAGATAATTCCATAAACTGATTATGTCATCCTCTAAAGTCATGTTCTCCTTCATTCTAAATCGGGTAAACTTCTCCCTTATCTTACTCCTAATATGCTCTGGCACAAACTCCGCCGTCAACTCTCCCTTAAAACTATCCTAGTCAATCACACCTCCCTCAGTTTCCTTAGAATACTCTTTAATCCTCTCCTCATTTTTATGCCACCACAATCTCGCTTTCCCTCTAAAACAAATGCAGCTTGATCTACCTGCAAATCTCCTGGACACTTAAGTACCCCAACAATATTGTCAAACTCCTTAAGCCAGTTATCCAACAAAGATGATACACTATCTCCCTCATACTTAGTAGTCATATGCCGTGCTATTGCCGTGCTTATCGTCGTAGCATCCATAAGTACCTCCTTAGTTGTGTTCACATTCTTTAGATCTGTCATTAAGTTCTCGTTCATCTCTACCAGTCTCTCTAACTCCTCATGGGTCATAGATGTTGGGGTAGTCTTCTTGGGCGCCATCTTCAAATCTAAAATAAGTAAAATAACACGGTGTTCTATATTCCCGAATGTGTCTAATTTCATAGTCTATAACACTCAGATCATTTAAACACCTTACTCTTACATTCTCCATAACCTTCCCTCATAATGGTTTCCAATTTTTCAACAGTTCAAGTCAAACATTATCATTCATTTTACACAGTAATTCAATCCGAATTCCAACCTTAGGTTCAAGACTAACTAACAAATATCACAAAATTTGATTAACTCAACTTGGAAAAATTCACATAAATTTTCTCATGAAACACATTTCGTATCATTTGTTAGCAACATAGTCATATAATCTCACATTTTTCTCATATCATTCCATTCACAACCTCAACAAATTATTTTATCAGACACTTTAACACCACGTTCTCATCATATTCCACCTTTTTTGACATCACATGTCCACAACACCTTCTTTCAACATTTCAAACCATTCATTCCATTCAAACAGTCTAATCTTGGTCACAATAGACCACATATAAATTCACAACCAACATCAACAATAACTAGATCACACAATAATAATCATCATTAAAAACCCGTATCTAAAGCAACCAACATCCAATTCGTCACCCATCTAGTACATCCCAGGTGGTTACCAGTTCAAGACCGAAAGGGCCACGTTTATTGTATGAGGGGCCCTTCTCAGCCAAATTATTAAAGGCTCCTAACAGTCTGTCACTGGGTTCATTTTATTTGACACACTTATGTTCATTAGGTTCATTAGTTTTGGCTCTAAGATCGTTCGCTCTGATACCACTTTTTAACACCCCCATTTATCCAGAACCTTTGCTTGACCTTCCCAGATAAATAAGAGAGTTATCATCTCAGTTTCCCGAGGTAGTACATATCAAAACCACAATCATAAGAGTAATTTAAATGCTCTATTACATAATGAATAAATATTCTTACAACTACAAACCAATATCTAATCTAATACAGCGGAAGACTTAATATTACAACTCAAATACTAAACAAACAAAATGGTCATCAATACTATAAGACTCGTCTCTTAGCGTAGTCCACCCCGTACAAGAATCATCCAAAGCCAAGCTCATCAACTTATTAACCTGCAAGATACACTATTCCCCATTTGAACGGAAATAACAAATAAATCATAATAGGCCACCAATTTTAAAATAGTTGGGTAGACGACACACACACACACACTAAACCAAACAAGTAAACCAAAGTATTAAGTAGGAAATATCTCAGGCACTATATAATATTATATCATCATTATACATCATCAATAGTCATTCAACAAAACAATATATGTCAGTCACAATTTCAGGTCGATGCGTGATACACCACATACAAACACCAATCTCCCAATCACCGTGCTTAGCACAAATCTCCCATTCACCGTGCTCAATTCACAAAGGTACAAGTCTCCCAGTCACCGTACCATTATTACTACCATCATACCAATCGCACAACTCTCCCTGTCATTGTGCGGATCACATTCGCAACACATACCATCACAATAACATTCACATAATACCATCACTTTCATATTCATATTCAAACATTCATCTCCATATTCATATTTCAATCAAATACATCACTAGTACCATCATATATCAATTACACAATCACATGATACATAATAACAAGGATGAGTAGGATAAGTCCTTACCTTTTCGCAAATCCGAACGCACAAGCAATTTGATAACGATCCTCGACAACTCCGTCACAAAGTTTAAGAATGAACTAGGTAGTCTTGCTAGCAAATTTTCTAAAAGATGAACAAGATGAATCTTTTTCCCTTCTCTCTCTCTCTAGGTTTTATGTGTGAATTTAGAATAAAGTAAAAGTGTTTTTTTTTGGATGGATGGAATAGAGCTTATATAGTTTTAGGTAAAATAATAAAATAAAATTAGGTTTAATAGAGGACAAAGACAAAGTTAACCTCGTATACAATGCAGAATGCCACTACCTTGCATGAGGGCAACAATTGACGACCGAGTCTGACAGTGTAGGAAACGTTTAGCCCGACCGAGCGAAATGATATTTTTCCTGGCTGAGGTAAATTTCACCCCCCGGGCTTCTATCGAATTTCTGCTAAAAAAAAGTGTTCCACCCAGATAAATTTCACCCGCCGGCGAAACACAGAAACACATGAATCTTCATCTTTTTCCTTTAGTTTGAAGATGAATATTTATATAAACACCACTCTCAATATGTAAAAGATCAAACAACAAACAAGACATGAAGAATAATCAAAGAAATACAACGCATCATCAATCTCAACACAATAAATCCAACTTTACCCAAATATCACCAACACCATTGTTGGATACAAAAGCAATAAGAAATAATATAAAATAAATCAGAATAACTCATCTTTAACGTATGAAATCCTATTCTAACACAAGCAAGCACACAAAAATGTAATATCGAATAACTCATCTATGCTACCTCAAATCCTCCAAAACGCCGCCTTTAAGATAAGGATATACCTCTATAAAGTCCAATATCTAATACTCTTTCTCATCCAAACCAAAGGTAACATTGGTTTTTAATGGTCAAACTTTAAAAACTTTGACCAAGAATATTGTCAAAATTATGAAACTTTGAAACATGAACTTATATGTATACATTTGTTATTGAAAAAAATTTCCTAAAAATTTATTTTTCGTACGAAAAAGTTATGTGTAAATGAAGAAAAATACGGTAAAGGTACCGCCTTAAAGACCACCCAAAAGTAAGTGTTACCTTTGATTTGGATGTGAGAGAGTATAAACAATTTTTAGATAAAAAATAAAAAAGACATCACCTTTAACATATGAGATTTTCAGAATATAAATGAAACTAACATATACTTACATCAAGATGAAGGGAAGGGTATGTGAAGAACGAGTGCGCAAGAATGGTTAAATTGCACAAGTACAAAGAAATTATAGTCATCCTTAGATCATATCTAAAAGATGGATAAAAGGATAGATTTTATAGAAATTGGAGAAAGATGAGATTTCCATATATAAAAAGGTAAAAGATGATGAGAGAAGAAAGATAGTAAAAAGTTGTATGATTTGGTTGAAAATGAGAGAGTTATGGAGGTTTTACAAAGTTGAAGGTTTGGTCTTTAATGAAGGTTCTAAAGGGAGGAGAGATCTGATAATTTGGAGAAAGGAAATGAAATGAGGTTTCCTAAGAAAGCATTAACTTAAAACCTTAACCCATTTTGAGTGGAATTCAATTCTTAACTAGAATTGACCCATAACACAAACAAGTCAAGTTTCATCCAAATTTTGAGTAGAATCCAATTCTAAACTCTATTTGGGGTAATTCAGAGATGGTTGACCAAACAAAATTATAAATGGAATTCTAAAAAAGTACACCAAATAATAGCGAATTAGCGCTTTAAAATAATTTACCAATAAAATAAAAGCGAATAGTATCAAATTATCAGTATTTAGTATATTACTCATTATATTGAATTAAATAATATGTCGAGACGATATTACCAATTAAATAAAATCCGGGTGTTACATGCTTTTCACTAGATTTTCGAGTAAGTTTGGGTTGGGCCAATTCGGGTCGCGTTTTTTCGGGTTTTTCCAATTTTCGGGTTAATTGGTGTCGGGTCGGGTCCTTTCGGGTTTCGAGTTTGTTCCAGTTATGATGGTAGGGTCATTTACAGGTCAAGCGGATCGGGTTATATCAGGATGGGCCATTTTTGGGTCGGGTGATTTTTGAATCGGGTCATTTCGGGATAGTGATTATCCTGGGTTTGTAAAATCTCCATCTAGCAAAGAACCTTACCAAGGCCTTCCCTAGAAAACATGACTGCTAACATCTCGGTTGCCCGAGGTGGTACATATCAAATAGACCATAATTAAACAACATTTAAATAAATATAAAGTTTAATGAGATTACAACGGAAGTCTCAAATCAAAAGACAATATAACAGTCTCCAAAATCCAATATCATAAACTCACAATAAAAGTCTAGACAGTCTAAGGGACAATTGTAGGTAAAGACTCTTCCTCGAGCGTCTCTCATCCGATCCAAAGCATGCTTAAATGGAATACCTGCTAAACCCTTGCTCATCATTCCCCCAAGGGTTCACAAAAGTTTTCTAAAATAGAGAAGGGGTCAGTACATTCATCCATCAACCAATTCAATATCACGATCAAACAACCAGAACAAAGGAACCACTATCATCTCCAAACACCGGTAACCGAGTTCCCGCTAAAACAGTAACCCTTGCCAGCGTAATCCCAAATCAGATTTGGGTGCTAATAAGTCTATCCCACAATACTAAATAAACTAGATATTGGGATACTTATGACAAGATTGATGCAAAAGATGATTCCGACGAACGAAAATGACAATCACGAGCTTAGAGATGGATTAAGGTTATTAGGAAGATATTTGAGAGTGTTTTAGGACTTTAATGAAAGTTTAAGTGACGAAATATATATATATATATATATATATATATATATATATATATATATATATATAAAACCTTAATCAACTTAATCAAAAATCGCTCGAAAAACCCGTTAGACCGGTGCACTCGGTCGAGTACACATAACACACGGCCGAGTACACTGCACTCAATCGAGTACACCCCTTACTCAACCGAGTGCCACTAAGGCAGAAGCCTGCCTAAACGACACACCACCTACTGGGTCGAATACTCCATACTCGACCGAGTACCAAGCCAACAGAATACGCGGTTTAAAGTCTTCCATCCTTAAAAACGAACATCGTCCTCGAAGTTCACATTCCTCTATATCGGCTCTCATCACATATTTCCATAATCAACTTAAAAATTCTCATTTCTCTCTATATTTTACACGTATTCCTATTTGTAACCACTCATACCTCTCTTCTCAATCCTCATTTCATATATTACCATTCTAACATTATTATTTGACCATATATAAATTCACGCCTCCATATATTGCTCAACTCATGACATTATTACACATCACATATCACAAAACGAGCGCTTTCTCACACAAGCCTCATCTTAATCATATATAACCACACACACTTCTCAAAAAACAATACAATCATGGGGATCATTATCCACTTATAGAACCGTCGAACACATTCACCAAGACCAATATATATGCAAAATGGTGCATTAAGTAACCGAGATACACCATATCAAAACTAGATGACACCTTCTCACACCTATTCAAAATATGAGCAGATAAGTACATAAATTATCACAATAGTACATTGACAAAAAAAAATTCACAATTTCTCCTTGTGGCGAAACCACTCATTTGATTGCAACACACTTGATCGAGTACGCACTATACTCGGTAGAGTACAACACACTCGGTCGAGTACACACTATACTCGGTCAAGTACAACACTCCAGTAGCCATCCAGAAGTACAAATTCCGACACTCGGTCAAATGCCGAGTGCACTCGGTCGAGTAAAATGTACTCGGTTGAGGGCCCTACTGCAGTCGCTCGAGTACGATGCATTTCTCAGCAACGACCATTTTTCGTAAAACGATCATATGTCCCTTATTTCCAAGTCGGTTTGTACTCATGACTACCTGTAGAACCTATATAGGATAAGCTATTACCTCCACTTAGAGCTACCTCAATATCATTTATCTAACTCAAGTTATCACAGTTTAAACCAGACCATACATAATCGGAAATCATACAATTACATTTTTTTGTTACCAAATAATTACTACTCTTCAACATACTTCATATCACATATAACAACATACTCCACAACCATTTACATGTCCTCGTCGTCTCAACAAGCCAATATAAACATAATCATACTTCATCTTAATCTTTCACATACATTATTAATATTCGCCACTTCATATGATAATTCACATCATTCTTTCATCAATCACATACAAAAATAGCATAACATATGATAAGTGAATATTTGTATGATTTTAACCCCTGATTTAGCTCGGTTTTGTATGTCATTTGTGCTTTGTTAAGCCATTTTATGAGCTAATATCGTCTTCTAGGCGAATTCCTATGTTCTTACCTGTTTTGTAGGGAAAGTGACGTTTCTACGCCCTTTTTCTATATTCCCAAGCATTTGCCTAGAACCCGACGATTTGAAGAAGCAAGCTTGACCAAGTGAAAGGCATTTCAAGAAGGTTCACTAATTCAAAAGAGAGATGAAGTAAAAGACGATTTCGCAGTTGTCAGAAGACCGATCAGTTAGGCGAAGAAATCATCGTTTTACATCAAACCCTATCAACAAACCCGACTCAAGAGGTCAAGGGGGATGATGGAAGTCAAGTCATAAGCAAGGGGAGATGAAACGAGAGTCAAAGGACCCAAATGGCAACTTACCCGATCGGGTAAGTGGTGTACCCGATCGGGGATGTCTGATGATCCGTACTTTTGCTTCGACTTCCTCCTTTTTGTCCTATGTGATGAATGCTTGACCCCTCCCCCACGAAACCCTAATGCTATATAAAGAGCTTCAACCACCACACTTCAACACATCGTCTTCACAATCATATCTTCTCTTCTTACACTTCTCTTTAGATTAGAAACCTAGATCAAGAGGAGAGAGCCTAGCCTCTCTTCTCTTGTCTAGAACATTTTCTTCTTCTTTTCATCTTTAGTTCTTAGTTTATTTCTGTCTTTTCTACATCAAAAATTTAGCTTAGATCAATAAGAATTTCATCTTTGTAATCTACTTTGTTGGGTACAAGTGTTGTAATTCAAGGAACGATTATTCTATGCAAGGGATTTCTATTATTGTCATCACTTTCATTGTTGATCGTCACCTAGGTATTCCTATTTTATCCTTTGTTTAAATGTCTTTATGTTTTCCAATTGATTGTTATTTTCTATCCATGTTATCTTAGATTCATTTTAGTACCGTTATAATCGTCGTTTCATTTCCTAGATTGTTAATTTAGCGTCGTTATTATTGCCACATAGAGAGTCTTAAAATATTGTCAAAACCAACTAAACATGTCTATCCTAGTTTTTATTATCATGATCATCTTAGATATAAACATTATCATGAGTGAGTAGTCACCATTCTAGGGTTTAGGGTAGCCATGTTAGATTGATTAAAATATGATAATTGGATAAAAGAAATTGTGCTTTTAAAACATCGTGTCTATGCATGTTTGGACTATAACGATAGTTGACGATTTCTGATCAAAATCATTGACTAGAATGGAAATCGTTTCCAAGGTAGAAATACGTGAATTGAATAGACAAAGCATGACATGGTAGATTAAGAGCTAGTAAATTGCCTAAAAGCCTGCTAGACCATCTGATCTATGATTGTAATGAACACATCATTCTTACGAACTCACAATGAATTATTTGCATGTTCTAATTCCAATTTCATCAATATGTCAATCTACATGTGTGAACCTACTTCCCTAGATGCTTTCCATCATTGTTAATTCATCATTTGCTTTATTGTTTTCATTTTAGTTTGCTTTTATTTTGTTTTTATATATGCTTTTTATTAGTTTAGAATTCAAAATCCCAAAACCCAGATACTCGTTAGATAAGACTCAATTGCGAGACACTTCACATTCTATAGGAAACACCATCTCCCTGAGGATCGACCCCTACTTCCCTAATTACATTAATTTGTTATTAGCCTAGTCTGGGTAATTTATCTTTGTATCGGGCTTGCGACAGGTCCGGTTAAACTTTGGCGCCGTTGCCGGGGAGCACGGTTTAGTTTTCCTCTTTTTGTGATTTTTCTTGCAATTAGTTTTATCTAAGTCTTTAGGAACCCAAATTCCTTCAGACCTCTCTTGATTTTTCATCTTAGCTTTTCAATCTTATGCCCAGATCTTCTAGACTAGGGACCCCTATCTCTTTAGACCCCGATCTAGAAAGGACTCTGCGTAGGAGAAAAAGCTATTCAACGAAATCTCAAAAGCTTCTGATACTTCAAGTTTAGACCGTATTCGTGAGAAATACTCGGATATTTTATCTAATATTGAATGAGAAGAAGATCCATTCTCATCTCCATTCTCAAAAACCAATCAACTTTCAAACTACACTCCATCTTCATCTTCACAAAAGAAAATGGTTCGACTTTCAGACCATTCCAAACCCACTGCAGATACACTTCCGAGGGGTATTGCTACACCCCAAATCACAGCCCAAAACTTTGAAATCAAACCTGCCTTCATTAACCTTATAGAAAGAAGCCAATTTAGTGGCAATGCCACAGAAGATCCCAACCTTCACATCCAAAACTTCTGTGACTATTGCTCCACTATTAGACAAACTGGAGTCACCCAAGGGCAAATTAGAGAGATTCGTTTCTCATTCTTTTTGAGGGGTAAGGCAAAGTTGTGGATACATAGCCTTGATAAGGTTACATTAGGTATCACCTATTGGGAGAGTTTAGCTCTTGCCTTCTACCAAAAGTACTTTCCTCCAGAAAAGACCGCTTTGTTGAGAAATCAAATCACTGGTTTCCGACAAGGGGATGGTGAGAGCCTATATGAAGCTTGGGAGAGGTACAAGGACTTGCAAAGGGAGTATCCTCATCATGGAATAGATCCATGGCTCCTTGCCATCACATTCTATAATGGGTGTTATATAGAGTCCCGTCGTATCCTGGATTCTGCTAACAATGGAAGATTTGATTAAATTAATATTGAAATTGCTTGCACTACCATTGAATCCATGGCAATTCACGATTCTCAATATAGAAATTCCTGCTCCATACCATTGAAATCTAAGCAAGAGGATCCCACTTTGGCACTTTTACAAGCTCAAGTAGCCCTTCTCACACAAAAGCTAGAACAATTTCAATCCTCTACATTTCAACAAAGTGACAATGGTGTAAGTAAACTTGAAGCCATGATGCTGCAATTGGCTCAAAGGCAAGACACCATAATAGCTAAATTCCAAGAGAGCGATCAAGCTAAGGATGCCGCCATCAAATCGTTGGAAGCTAAAATTTCCCAATATGCCTCTTCTAATACCCACCAAAAGCAAGGGCAGCTGCCTTTACAATGTTTCCAACCTCACGAAACTGTAGATGCCATTTCCTCGAGAAGTCCCATTTTCCCAAAGATTAGCCAAGCACAAGGAGGAGGCAAAGTATGATAAGTTCCTTGACGTCGTCAAGAATTTAAAGGTAACCGTCTCTTTCATTGAATTGCTTTCCCAAGTTCCTTCTTATTCCAAGTTTATGAAGGAAGTCCTCAAAAAGAAGAGATCCTTCAATGAGATGAAGACCGTAGCTTTCACTGAAGAGTGTAGTGCACTATTTCAAAATAAGTCTCCAACAAAACTTAAGGACCCTGGTAGTTACTTTATCCCTTGCACTATAGGCACGTATACCATTGATAAGGCCCTTTGCGACCTAGGTGCTAGTGTAAGTGTCATGCCCTTTTCTATGTTTGAAAAACTTAACATGGGTGTTTTGAAATGCACTAATATTACTTTGCAAATGGTGGACCGTTCTCTAAAACAACCCATGGGTGTTTTAGAAGATGTTCCCGTCAAAGTTGGTAAGTTTTTCATCCCCGTTGACTTTCTAGTACTTGACATGGCCGAGGACTCTCAAATCCCAATCATTTTGGGAAGACCCTTTTTGCACACCACTGGTGCAGTTTTTGATGTCAAGAATGGGAAGTTGACATTGGACGTAGGAGATGACAAGGTGACCTTTAGTAAAAATTCCACCGTTAGGAGTCCCGTGTTAGAAGACTCATGTTATGTGCTTGATGTTGATGACTCTTCTATCGTTTCTTCTATGCCTCGATCCTTACTGACGGATCCGTTGGAGGCACATGTTAGTGTTGATTCTCTTGTAGGTGAGCATACTAAAAGCACTACTGCTAAAAGTGCTAAAAGGGGCTATTCCCGGAAAAGCTTGGCATGGATGGAGAATGTAAAGAATGCTATGATGATGAGCCCGGATGATAGTGAGCTTAGAGATAAAGGATGATCAAATAAAGAAATGGAGTCTAGCCAGACTTTTAAAATTACGCTTCTCGGGAGGCAACCTGTGTTCCTTTTCTTTTTGCATTCTTATTTTTGTATTCCCTTTTTCGTTGTTAGGATTTATTTTGCAGATGAAAGAGTTTTTGAAGAATCTATAAAGACCTTCCTAGTCAAGTCCAAAAGACTAGCTTGGGAGAGTCCGCGCTGACTAGTAAGCTTCACTCTTCTTTCATTTTTCCTTTTCCCCATTAAGCATCTCATTGCATATTTTGTCTTTGTGCTCACATTGAGGACAATGTGATGTTTAGCTTGGGGGAGGGATTGTATTTTCCCATTTTGCATTTTAGTTGATCATTTTTCAAATTTTGAATAAAAAAAGAAAGAGAAGATTTTTGAGAGAAATTTTAAAATTTTTGAACACAATTGAATGCTTTTCATGCTTTGCTTGCTTGTTTACTATGCTATCATGTTACATTTCCCAAACTTAGAGCTTTCAACAGATAATGATTCAATATTCATTGAATTGTGCATACATGGGGAAGTCTTGTACACAGTAGGCATGGAATGAATCTATAGATGAGTACGCTTGATCTTGACATTTGGCAAACTACATATATTGTAAGGTAGAACCTACTTAGACTGGTACATCCATACCCAGTCTCATCTAGGTGTGTGTAGTTCTCCTTGTGATATGTGTCATGTCAAAACGCATAAGTATGGTTCTCATTTCATTCCTATAAGCATTGCATTCATGATTCACTAAAGATTTGAAGCCTTTTTCACTTTGAATTACACCTCAAAATTAACCCCTTCATACAAATGTTTCACAAAATAATAGCTACACATAAAAACTGCCTACCTTTTGAGCTAGTAGCTAGACTATGGTATATGGGTGCTCTTTTGAGAAGATTTGTTCTTATATGTCAAAGTGAATTTGGAAGAACCAAAATGTTCAAGAAGCAATGTTATGTTCAGAAAAGAAAAAAAATGAAATAGAAAGAGAAACGAAAAAAAAAAAGATAAAAAAAAAAGAAAAAAAATAATAAAAGAAGAAGTTGTGAGTATCTCCTCAAAATGTCAGTTCAATATTCAGAAGGAGTTTACCCTTGTGTTTCGTGTGTAATAAGCCAATTTGTTGCTTTTGGCTTCGTTATCCGTCTTTTGGGAAATTGATCGAAAGTTTGGGTTGAGTATCCATTTATCATTGGTTAGTTGCTAGCTCGTTTAAAACTTCACAAAAAACAATAACTGTTTGTCCACCTTTCACCCATTTCCCAAAGCCTTCTTCTTATTTTTCAGCTTCTTTTCTGTGTGCATTGTGATCTTTGACTTGTGTTTTGAATTGTTTACCATATTAGACTGCGGACACAATTTCATAAGTCGTAGATAGGAGAGTGTCTCAAAAACATTTTCACATAAAGAAATCACCTTTTATATACATGAGTGTTCGAGTGTGCCGTGAGAGTCCATTTGTCAAAAGATCATGCAAGAGCCGAAATTCTGTAGTGAAATTCTTTGTGCTACGCCGTTATGTAAATCTCAGCCATGTTTAAGTATCATTCTTGCCCACGTTGTTTTTGGGTTATGATTTATTATGTTTCCAAAACTTTATGTTGAGATTTGTTTCCTGATGGTGTAGTAACCAATGCTCGCAACCCTTGTCCTGGTATTGTTTGTTATGTTTGCTTGAGGACAAGCAAAAGTTTAGCTTGGGGGAGTTTGATAAGTGAATATTTTTATGATTTTAACCCCCGATTTAGCTCGGTTTTGTATGTCATTTGTGCTTTGTTAAGCCATTTTATGAGCTAATATCGTCTTCTAGGCGAATTCCTATGTTCTGACCTGTTTTGTAGGGAAAGTGACGTTTCTACGCCCTTTTTCTATATTCCCGAGCATTCGCCTAGAACCCGACAATTTGAAGAAGCAAGCTTGACCAAGTGAAAGGCATTTCAAGAAGGTTCACTAATTCAAAAGAGAGATGATGTAAAAGACGATGTCGCAGTTGTCAGAAGACCGATCAGTTAGGCGAAGAAATCATCGTTGTACATCAAACCTGCACTGAAAGCATCAAGGAAACAAGCACAATGTATACAAAAGAAACTAAGCTAAGGACACTCAAAGTTTGTTCTGTTTTGTTTGGACTGAATGCTGAAAGAAAGAGATAGAACCTTAACCAAAGCACAAAGCCAATGGTTGAGGGTTGAACCTTGATCCCAGCACACAGCTAAGGGTCTAAGCTCTCTTCCAAGCACAAAGCAAAGGAAGTTTCTCAAGCACACAGCCAAGAGATAATAACAGAAACAAAGGTTTCAGTTTTTGTGTTTACTTCAAATCTGTCTTTCATTCATTAGGAATAAGCCTTTTATAGGCAATGAGATTACATCTTACTCGTTCATTACATCTAGGGCCATAGTTGGCTTACAAAAGAAATAGAAATAACAACAACATTGTTCAGACTAAAGCAATAAAGTACAAAAAGCAGTTCACATAAGACAATCTGACTTAATTGGGTTGCTTGGGTTGATCTGGTGAAGGAGTGGACTTTCAAGCTTGGTTCTTGAGCCAGACTGGAGTAGGATGAATGCCAAAGGGTCTGCTAAAAGATCCTCATGCTGGTTTGTTCAAAATAGGAAAGTTTGATAGTGACATTTGAACTACTGCAAAAAGGGCTGAATTCTGGACAGTTTGAGTTTGTCCCTAAGCTAACTTTTGTTGTGTGAATTTCCTGGAGAAGAAATCCTGGGCAAAGTTGTAGAGGACCCTCCCTAGGACTAGGATTGATCACTGGTTAAGCTTGTTTGAGTGTATAAGGCCCCATGAACCCTTTTTAGAAAGACTGTGACTGACTGGTTGTGGCTGAAGGTTGTTGTTGTTGTGTTGGGTTTGTTTTGTTGTTGGTTGTGTGTTGTTTTGGCTAAGTCTTGGGAAGTGGATGGCTAGGCTTTGTTCTGGCTGGTGTGGTGTTGTTTTTGCTGGCCTGAGGTGGTGGTTACTTGGACTTAATAAAACATTGTCATAACTAGTCATGGTGTTGGTTGTATTGTTGTTGTTGTCTTGAATGATGTTGTTGTCTTGAGCTTGTGTCTAGCCTTGATCATGTACTCCTGTTGCAACCTCCTTTTCTTGAAAAGGATTTGCCCTCAAATCTTCATCATCTGATTCACCATGGTAGGGACTCAGGTCCCCAACATTGAAGGTACCATGGACACCATAGCTTCCTGGTAGATCCACCTTGTAAGCATTAGGACCCAGCTTCTCCAATATTTCAAATGGTCCATCAGCTCTTGGCATAAGCTTGCTTCTCCTCTTATCTGGAAATCTCTCCTTTCTTAAATGTAACCATACAAGATCCCCTGCTTTGAACTCCCTTGCTTTCTTAGGCCCTTTGGATCTAGCTTTGTATGACTCATTGGATTTTTCAATCTGTTTCTTGACTTGCTCATGAATCTGTATCATTTGCTCAGCTCTTTTCTTTGCATCATAGTTAGCTTTGCTTCCTTTGACTGGGGCCAGGTCTGTAGGCATGATAGGATTAGTACCATAAACTGTTTCAAAAGGACTCTTACATGTGCTGCTAGAGGGGGCTCTGTTGAAGGCAAACTCAGCTTGTGCTAGCCTGAGATCCCAATCTTTCAAGGATTTTGAAACAATGCTCCTCAAGATCTTCCCTAAGGTCATGTTAGTGACTTCTGCCTGCCCATCAGTTTGAGGATGGTGAGAAGTACTAAACAGTAGCCTAGTCTTCAATAGCCTCCACAATGTCCTCCAGAAGTGACTCATGAACTTTGTGTCTCTATCTGAGACAATGCTCCTAGGTACACCATGTAACTTGACAACCTCCTTGAAGTATAGTTCAGCCACACCCCCAAAGCATCTTCAGTCTTCTTACAAGCAATGAAATGTGCCATTTTGCTGAACCTATCTACAACTACCATGATGGAATCCTTTCCCCTTTGAGTTCTTGGTAGTGCTACAATGAAATCCATGCTGAGATCTTCCCATGGTTTGTTTGGTACTGGGAGTGGTGTGTAAGGGCCAGCCTGAAAATGTGCTTTGGCTAGTTGACAGGACCTGCACCTTTTGAGAGCATCTTGCACATCACTGAGCATCTTAGGCCAATAGAACTGATCCTGCAATATATCATAGGTCTTCTGCACCCCAAAGTGACCAGCAAGGCTATTGGAGTGAACTTCCTTGACCAACAGTCCCCTATAAGGTCCCTTAGGCACACATAGTTTGTTTCCATAGAATAAGTAGCCTTCTTGGGCTGTGTATTTGCTCCCTTTCTTAACTTGTCCTTCTTGATGCACCTCCCATTCATTCCTGAAATCTGGATCTTCCTGATAGAGTTCTTTCATGAATTCAAATCCCAACAATCTTTGTTCCATAAATGTTAACATCACAGACCTCCTAGACAATGCATCAGCCACAATATTGTTCTTGTCCTCTATATACTTGCTTGAGAATTAGAAGGACTGCAAGTACTCTACCCATTTTGCATGTCTGGGATTGAGTTTATGCTGCCCATTGATGTATTTGAGGGCCTCATGATCAGAATGCAGCACAAATGGCTTAGGTTTTAAGTAATGTCCCCAATGATTCAATGCTCTCACAATGGCATAGAACTCCTTGTCATATGTGGAGTAGTTAAGCTTGGCCCCATTTAACTTCTCACTGAAGTATACAAGAGGCTTCTTCTCTTGTGTAAGCACAGCTCCTATGCCAAGGCCACTGGCATCACACTCTACCTCAAAGAGTTTGTTAAAATCTGGTAGAACCAATATTGGAGACTTACACAATAGCTCCTTGATCAGGTTGAAGGACTTCTCAGCCTTTTCACTCCACTTGAACTCTCCCTTCTTCATGCACTCAGTAATAGGGGCCATGATTGAGCTAAACCCCTGTATGAATCTCCTGTAGAAAGAGGCTAACCCATGAAAACGTCTAACATCAGTAACAGTTTGAGGGAGGGGCCATTCCTTGATTGCCTTAACCTTCTCAGGGTCAACTGCTACCCCTTCTTTAGAAATGATAAACCCAAGGAAGTAAACCTCAGGCTGCATGAAAGTGCACTTTTCTAATTTGCCAAATAGTTTGTTCTCCCTTAGGACCTCAAATAATGATCTCAGATGCTGCATATGTTCTCCCTTAGTTGAGCTATAAACAAGAATGTCATCAAAGTAAACCACCACACATTTGCCAAAGTATGGCCTTAGGACCTCTGTCATCAACCTCATGAAGGTACTAGGGGCATTAGACAACCCAAAAGGCATTACCAACCATTCATAGAGCCCATGTTTAGTTTTGAAAGCTGTTTTCCACTCATCTCCTGCTCTTATCCTTACTTGGTGATAGCCCTGCCTTAGATCAATCTTTGTGAACACTTGAGCCCCACTCAACTCATCCAGAATATCATTAAGTCTAGGTATGGGGAACCTATACTTAATGGTAATGTTGTTGATGGCTCTACTGTCAATGCACATACGCCAAGTCCCATCCTTATTTGGTACAAGCAAGGCTGGTACAGCACAAGGGCTGAGGGACTCCCTTACATAGCCCTTGTTTAGCAGCTCACCTACTTGAAGCTGGAGCTCCCGTGTAGGCTTAGGATCACTCCTGTAAGCTGGCTTGTTGGGTAAGATAGCTCCAGGTACTAGGTCAATGTGGTGTTCTATGCCCCTAAGTGGTGGCAGTCCACTAGGAAGCTCAGTAGGAAAGACATCACCATAAGCTTCTAGAACAGATTTGACCTCTTCAGGGATATCAACCATGCTTATCCCAGTCTCCTTGGCAAGTAGTATGTACACATGTTGTAACTCACTTAGCTCTTGTACTATTTCTTACTCACTTATCAACATGACTTCCTTGGAAGCCTCACTCATGGGGGTTGGGTTGATCTTTAAAGCAGGTGGTAAAGGTGCCAGGGTGATTTTCTTCTTCCCATACTTAAAAGTGTAGGTGTTGTCCCTCCCATAGTGAATGGCATCCCTATCAAACTCCCATGGCCTTCCCAGCAAGAGGTGCAAAGCATCCATAGGTAAAACATCACACAAACTTTCATCAACATACCCTTTACCAATTGAGAAAGGTACAATACATTGCTTATCCTCCTTAATCTCAGCTCCCTTGTTCAACCATCTGAGTTTGTAAGGTAGGGGGTGGTCCTTGGTGGGTAAGGCTAGTTTGTCTATCAGGGTTTTGGAGGCCACATTAGTGCAGCTTCCACCATAAATAATGAGATTGCAGACCCTACCCTTGATAGTACATCTGGTCCTAAAGATCTGGTGTCTCTGGTCCTCTTCTAAGGGCTGAGGTTGAGCATGCATTACCCTCCATGTTACCAAACTTAACCCAGCATCAGGTTCTATCAACTCCTCACTAGCCTCTATCTCAGGCTCTTCCATTTCATCATCACAGACCAACACCTCATCCATTCCCCAATGAATTACTTCTAGGGTGCTCAGAGCTCTTTTAGATGGACATTCTCTAGCAAAATGTCCATATCCTTGACATTGAAAACACTTTTTGAGAGGGGTAGTTTTTCTTTGGCCTGCATCAACAGCCTTGCCTTTATCAGGGTTGAAAGGAGTCTTATTAGGAACCACAGGTTCTCATATCTTGACTCCTACAAAGGGTTTGAAGGTAGGGGTTCTAGTAGGTGTCTTAGAGGCACTGGCTTTTCCTTTCCCCAGCTTTTCTACCCTTAAAGACAAGTTGACAGCTTCCTCAAAGGAGTATATATTTTGTAGCCTGACTTTACTAGCTATCCTCTCATCCAAACCTTCTAAGAACCTTGCTATCTTTTGCTCAGATTTCTCAACAACCTCACATTGCAGTGTGAGTTGTTCAAAGTCCCTTAGATAAGATTCTATAGGTCTTTGGTCTTGTTTCAGGTGAGTGAGCTTAATGAACATGTCCTGAGTGTAGTCCCTAGAGACAAACTTAGCCCTCATTTTCTTTTTCAGTTTGAGCCATGACTTAACAGGTTCTTTTCCTTCCCTAACCCTCAAGGTTTTCATATTTTCATACCACAGTGAGGCATAACCTTTTAGTTTCATGATAGCAACCTTAAAAGCCTTTCTATCAGTGTATCCTTTAAACTCAAAGACTCTTTCTACAGACCTCAACCAATATAGGAAATCATCAGGGTTCATGCTACCTAGAAACTCAGGGATTTCTACCTTTATGTCTTTGTCTTGGTGTCTGAGAAGACTTTGATCTGAGCCATCTGAGTCTAACATTTCAAATTGATCTACAGGTTGCCTCCTCCTTCCTCCACCTTGTGGGAAAGGTGCTCCTCTTCCTCGACCTCTGCCTCCTCTTGTGTCATTGTTCTGTTGGCCCTCAAGAAGTTCATTGACAGACCTGGAGACTTCCATCACAGTTCTGACAAGACCTTGAACTGTGTTTTCAAGACCTGTAATTCTCTCTTCACTCGTGGTTGATTTTGTGTTTTTAATGTAGTTAGGTAAAAGAACTCACAAACCAAAGCTCTGATAACCAATTGCACTGAAAGTATCAAGGAAACAAGCACAATGTATACAAAAGAAACTAAGCTAAGGACACTCAAAGATTGTTCTGCTTTGTTTGGACTGAATGCTGAAAGAAAGAGATAAAACCTTTACCAAAGCACAAAGCCAATGGTTGAGGGTTGAACCTTGATCCCAGCACACAGCTAAGGGTCTAAGCTCTCTTCCAAGCACACAGCAAAGGAAGTTTCTCAAGCACACAGCCAAGAGATAATAACAGAAACAAAGGTTTCAGTTTTTGTGTTTACTTCAAATCTGTCCTTCATTCATTAGGAATAAGCCTTTTATAGGCAATGAGATTACATATTACTCGTTCATTACATCTAGGGCCATAGTTGGCTTACAAAAGAAACAGAAATAACAGCAACATTGTTCAGACTAAAGCAATAAAGTACAAAAAGCAGTTCACATAAGACAATCTGACTTAATTGGGTTGCTTGGGTTGATCTGGTGAAGGAGTGGACTTTTAAGCTTGGTTCTTGAGCCAGACTGAAGTAGGATGAATGCCAAAGGGTCTGCTAAAAGATCCTTGAGCTGGTTTGTTCAAAATAGGAAAGTTTGATAGTGACATTTGAACTACTGCAAAAAGGGCTGAATTCTGGACAGTTTGAGTTTGTCCCTAAGCTAACTTTTGTTGTGTGCATTTCCTGGAGAAGAAATCCTGGGCAAAGTTGTATAGGACCCTCCCTATGACTAAGATTGATCACTGGTTAGGCTTGTTTAAGTGTATAAGGCCCCATGAACCCTTTTTAGAAAGACTGTGACTGACTGGTTGTGGATGAAGGTTGTTGTTGTTGTGTTGGGTTTGTTTTGTTGTTGGCTGTGTGTTGTTTTTGCTAAGTCTTGGGAAGTGGATGGCTAGGCTTTGTTCTGGATGGTGTGGTGTTGTTTTTGCTGGCCTGAGGTGGTGGTTAATAGGACTGAATAAAACATTGTCATAACTAGTCATGGTGTTGGCTGTATTGTTGTTGTTGTCTTGAATGATGTTGTTGTCTTGAGTTTGTGTCTTGCCTTGATCATGTACTCTTGTTGCAAAACCCTATCAACAAACCCGACTTAAGAGGTCAAGGGGGATGATGGAAGTTAAGTCATAAGCAAGGGGAGATGCAACGAGAGTCAAAGGACCCGGATGGCAACTTACCCGATCGGGTAAGTGGTGTACCCGATCAGGGATGTATGATGATCCGCACTTTTGCTTCGATTTCCTCCTTTTTGTCCTATATGATGAATGCTTGACCCCTCCCCCATGAAACCCTAATGCTATATAAAGAGCTTCAGCCACCACACTTCAACACATCCTCTTCACAATCATCTCTTCTCTTCTTACACTACTCTTTAGATTAGAAACCTAGATCAAGAGGAGAGAGCCTAGCCTCTCTTCTCTTGTCTAGAACATTTTCTTCTTCTTTTCATCTTTAGTTCTTCGTTTATTTATGTCTTTTCTACATCAAAACTTTAGCTTAGATCAATAAGAATTTCATCTTTGTAATCTACTTTGTTGGGTACAAGTGTTGTAATTCAAGGAACGATTATTCTATGCAAGGGATTTCTATTATTGTCATCACTTTCATTGTTGATCGTCACCTAGGTATTCCTATTTTATCCTTTGTTTAAATGTCTTTATGTTTTCCAATTGATTGTTATTTTCTATCCATGTTGATCGGTTCTGTCGCGGTCCTGAAACAAAAATAATTTACCCGGACTAGGCTAACAACATAAGGAATGTAATTAGGGAAGTAGGGTGTCGATCCTCAGGGAATACGTGTTACTTATGAATTGTTATGGATTGGTTTTCATTTAAAATCGAGTCACTTGAGTTATTTGTCTGAACTATTAACATAAAATAAAATGACAAGAATATAAATGACGATATGTAAGAACAAATATGTAAATTGCAAAGTAAAAAACCCAAAACATAAGACATACCCGATCGGGTTGTCACGTACCCGATCGGGGAAATCCTCTGATCTGGATATTAACAACTAAATTCTATCTAAAGACGATATTTAAATAACAATATTGAAAGCCTAACTAACTAAACTAATTAACCAGAGAATAACAATAATAAAAACTATCTAGGAACGGAAATAAAAAGACGATAAACTAACTAGATAACGATAAAGTAAACTATCTAATAACGGAAATAAAAAGACAATAAAATAAACTATTTAAAACGATAAATTAAACTAACTAATCAAGTTGATATAGTGAAAGAGAAATACATGTAAAACTAGTTAAAAGCTTCATAGATACCAATATTAGAATTACTATGATTGTCTAGGCCTTGTAGCGGTATATTCCTTCCGGATTCGTACCGACCTTTTAGTGGGTCCTAACGTCCTTTCAGCATGGTTAAGTCACTAAACCCCTATTGATAGTCCTAATTCCTATCCCAACTCTCGTCATAAAGATAGAAATGACTAATACAAACAATTGCTTATGGCCACTAAACAAAGTTATAGAATTTGACACGACCAAAGGAAGAAACAATTTAGACGGTTCAATTGGTAACTACTCTTCTTATAATTCGTTTAAATCGTAAATCATTTCAAATGTTACAACTCTATTTATTTTATTTACACAATGATAGTTTTACAATATTAGAATTAATCTAATCTATGTGATTATGTGATTAAGTAGATTAGCAAGAAAAAGATGTATGAGATTAAACTATGAAATATAAATACTAAAGTGATCATGGTGATTATGTTAACAATGATTCTAATGACAATTTTTAGGATTATATGATTAGGCGATTTATAATGTGATATGTTAAATAATGTTTTGGTTTTAACTAGATTAATTTTAGGTTGATTTCCTACTAATAACAATATTATGAGAATGATACTAGTGAGATTATAGTTCATGGTGATTAAAATTGCATAAGTAAATAAGATTAAAGAATTACCGATAAGGAAAATGAGTATATAAGAATGAAAGTAAGAACAAATACCCAACCAAATAACAAAAACTAAGTAAACACTAGGTAAATACTAAGAAAACTATAAAAACTTGTAAGCAAGTGTGCTAAAAGAAATGATAAGATGATAATAGATTATTGGAAAAGTTGATGATAAAAAGATGATATGTAAAAGATGATTATTGTGTGTAATGATCATTGGCTTTTATAAGTGACAACGTCAAATAATGTCGTGTCTAGTAGTAACTTTTAGAGTCTTTCGTTCTACTTTTTACGGGTCATTAGCTTTGTTTTACGTTAATTTTAGTTTTTGTAATAGTGTTAGTATTTAGTATTTTAAGTCAAATTTAAGAGTCAAATCCCGAAAGTCAATAAAAGTCAAACCCGAAAACCCGAGACCCAAAAACCCGGAACTTGAAGTGGGCTAGCAAGGAATCATCAAGGTTTGAAGACCAAGCCAAATGGGTCAATGAAAGTCAAGGCGGGGTCAAATAATCATGGGGTCAACGAAAGTCAAGAAGAAAATCAAGGCAAAAATCTGGCAGTGCTCGACGCAGCCTGCGTCGTAGGACGCAGCCTGCGTCATCACGACGCAGCCTGCGTCGTAGGACGCAGCCTGCGTCATCTCTCAGCACGGGTTTTCTTCCTTTTCTCGTCTTGTCTTTTGGAAGCCCATCTTTCAAGGCCCCTAGGTTTGCGGACCAAGGGTATAAAAGAAGATTTCTGAAGAGAGGCAAGGAGAGGAGAGCATTCACCATACAACATCATATTTTCTTTAGCATTTTTCTCTCTTTTTGTTCTTCAAGTTTGGCTTTTGTAATAGGTTTTTCCTTAGAAATTGGTTGTATTATGAAGACTATGGGTAGCTAATCTCCTTTTGCTTAGTGTAATTTGAACAAGTTCTTCCCTTTTAGCATTGTAAGACTTTCTAATCCTTCCTTCTTTATTTAATTCCATCTTCCTTTGTTGATTTTCTTTGTTGAATGAATTGTTGTTAAGACCAACCATCTTAGTAATTATTTGTTTGATTAATTTGCATTGTCTTGATGAATTTGGTTGATTTGTCTTGATATTTGATGATGCAACTTGAAAGATTGTAACTTTGGTTTAAAAGTTAGAATCTTTTGAGCGAAATTTGGGTTTTCATGTATTTAGAACATGGTTTAATGTTTTAGTTCATGAATCTAGCATGCTTCTTTGGTTTTGTGCTTAAAGCTTGCATCTTTATTTATGCTTATGGTTTAATAAGTATGGGTTTAGTTGTATTGGGTCATTTATGGATGGTTTAATTCATGGTGGCTAATTCTTTGAAGTTTGCAATAGATAAATAGAGAAGGGAGGAAAGGAGGGATCTTTACTTTGTTAATTATGGGGGAACTTGGGATAATTGCACTAAGTTGTTTTTCCTTATTTGAATCTTTGATTATTTAGTTGTTATTGGTGATTCTAGGATTGATAATCTTTTCTCATGAAAAACTTTCTCCCTATTTGTTATCTACATGTTTACCATTGTGAATATCATAGTTTGTAAGTAATTCTAGTCTTTGTTTCAATTAGTGTTTAATTTGTGGTTAGATTTATTAATTTGTTTAATCGGTTTTTAGCAAGAGTCTAGATTAGATTATTAGCATTCACCGCCTTCTCTTGGGTTCGATCCTTATCTTACCCTTACTACCCCTTTACTTAGGATAGTTTGAGTCTAGATTTGGTCTTATAAATTGTTATTTGGCATAGCTAGTTTCCGGAATTAACGACCCCGAAAATAAGCTCGTCAAATTGTGTCATAATTTGTTTAGATTGTTTTTCAAACATTTCTTTTTGTATTGTTTGTAGGTTACTTGGTGTTGAAGTTACTAATTGTGTTGTTGAAGTGTTTTAGAGTTTATGCCTAGGTCACAAGAAGGACTTGGTGACCAAGACATTGACCCGGCTTCTAGTAGCATTTCCAATTGGTTGTTTTCGAATCCCCTCTATAGGAGACCCTTTTGGAGGGAGCCTAGTGAAGAGGAGTTTGAGAACAATATTTTTCAAGAACCACAAGAACAAGTGTTTGTGTCACCACCTAGATCACCACCTAGGAGACCACCACCCTTGAACATCATCTACCCACCCGAAATGGAAGATAATAGAACTATTGGTGAGATCCGGGCAAGAAACTATGAAGAGCAACCGTTGTGTATCGCATACCCTCCCATGGGGGATGTAAATTTCGAGCTAAAGGGGTTCTTTGTTCATAATTTGCCAAGATTTCATGGAATGGTGGGGAATGATCCCAATAGGCACTTGGCCGAATTTCACATGATATGCCAAGGGGCCATCCCTCAAGGAGTGACCGAAGACCAATTTAAACTTAGGGCATTTCCATTCTCTCTACAAGATGCCGCTAAGGAATGGTTATTTTGTCTTCCGGCCCATTCCGTCAATACTTGGGTGGGTTTGAAGAAGAAATTTCTTGAGAAATACTACCCGGATTCAAGGCATAACCATTCAAAGAAGCTCATCACTACCATTGAGCAAGACATGGGGGAAACTCTCTATGACTATTGGGAGCGATTCAAAAGCCTCGTGGCAAGGTGCCCTTATCATGGGATGTCGGGGGATGATCTATTGACGGCCTTCAATGAAGGATTATGCCAAAATGACCAACGGATGATTATAGCCGCCACCGGAGGTGGCATTGATACACTTAATGTGGCCGAGGCCAACAACATTATTGAGAAGTTGGCTATGAACACAAGAAGCTACGGGAGGAAGAATGAAAGGGGAGGAAGCTCTAGAAATGTATCTTCCATGGAAGATTCTCATGCCTCTCAAAATCACAAAATCATGCAAGAGATGGGTGAACTCAAAAGCTTGGTATCCAACTTGGTTGTCAACAAAGGTAGTTCGTTTTCTCAACACCCCGAACCGCTTGAATGTTCTTATTGTGGAGGTGACCATGCTACAAATACTTGTTACATCATGATTGAGCAAGGAGCCACCATGGAGAGTGTCAATGCCATGGGGTATGGGAATTACAATGCTAGAAACCCAAGTGGTGGAGGAATGTATAACCAAGTGGGAAATCGTGATCTTTTGGGGTGGGGAGGAGACAAGTCAAAGAGTTTTGAAAATGGTCAATTCAATCACTTGAGAGCCCAAAATCCAACCCAAAACCGAAACACAAATTTCAACCAAAACCCCCAAAGAAATTTCAACAACAACAACCCAAGACCCAACAACTCAAATTTTCCAAATAATTCTCAATCCCAAAGACAACCAAACCAAAACCCAAATCAAGGGAATTCTTCTTCTCAAGGGAACTTGAGTGACATCTTGCAAACACTTCTTGCCAATCAAGAGAAGGATAGGGAGGAAGCAAGGAGGGATAGAGAGGAAGCAAGGAAGGATAGGGAGGCTAACAACCTTAGGGTGAACAACTTGGAAACCCAACTATCCCAAATGGCCTCAAATTTGTCAAAATCCCAAGCCTCAAGCTCCACAAGATTCCCATCTCAAACCATTCCCCCACCAAGGGAAAATGCTAGTGCCATGACATTGAGGGGAGGCAAAGAGTTGGAAGTACACCCCCTTGGCAAAGGAAAGGAAAAGATGAAGAATATTGAGATGGAAACCATTGAGATTGAAGACCAAGGAGAATTGGTGGTTGGTCAAGAAGAGATATTGAGAAATGAAAAAGGGGCATCCAAAAGCATGGACCCAAAGGGAGAAAATTCAAGGAAGAGCAAGGACACTATTGAAGATGATGAAGTGGAGGAGTACATACCGGAAGTCCCATTTCCTAGTGCTTTGATAAGCACAAGGAAATATGCCAAGGAGAATGACTTATATGAGACTTTCCGGAAATGTGAGGTTAACATTCCTCTCCTTAACTTGTTGAATAGTGTCCCTAGGTATGCAAAGTTTTGAAAGAACTTTGCACACCTAGGAGAAATCCAAAGAAGGGAACCCATAAGGTTAGGGTGAGTGAACATGTGTCGGCCATTTTCAAACAAAATTTACCAAAGAAATGTGGAGACCCGGGCATGTTCACTATTCCTTGCACTATTGGGGGAAAGAGTTTTAAACGTGCCATGCTAGACTTAGGGGCTTCTATAAATGTCATGCCTCTATCTATTTATGAGACCCTAGGTTTAGGACCTTTGTCTAAGTCCGGGGTAGTCATTCAACTTGCCGATAGGTCTAGTGTTTACCCCAAGGGCATGGTAGAGGATGTACTAGTGGAAGTCGATAATCTTGTCTTTCCGGCGGATTTCTACGTCTTAGATATGGAATCTAGCTCTAGTGCCACCCCTCTCCTTCTTGGTAGGCCGTTTATGAAAACTTCAAATACCAAGATCGATGTTTCAAACGGGTGCTTGACTATGGAATTTGAAGGAAAAAGGTTAACTTACAATATATATGACTCCATGAGGCACCCGAGTGACCATCAATCTTGTTTCTTCTTGGATATCTTTGAGCCATTAGTGAATCAAATGTATAAACTTTGTGATAGAGACCCACTCGAGGTAGCTTTAACTAACCCCATGGAAGAGGAAGGTTTGCGCTTGTTGTTGGCTTTTGATGTGCAGGAATGTCTTGAAGAATTGGAGAAGGAAGAGCCAATAGAAACATATGAGGAGATCAACGTCATAGAGATGCTGAAAACAGGGCAAGGCAGTGCTCGACGCAGCCTGCGTCACACGACGCAGCCTGCGTCGGACGACGCAGCCTGCGTCGGACGACGCAGCCTGCGTCACTGGACGCAGCCTGCGTCCTGCACTGGCAAACCTATCCGAGTTGTTTGCTTTGAGTATTCCACTCCACAAGCCCCTCCCTTCCATTATCCAACCTCCTAAGGTCGAGTTGAAGACCCTCCCAAGCCATTTAAAGTACATCTTTCTAGGGGACAAGAACACCCTACCACTTATCATTTCAAGCACACTCACCGAGGACCAAGAAGGCAAATTGGTATCACTACTTGAAAAGCATAAGGAAACATTTGGGTGGAGCATAGCGGACCTAAAAGGGATAAGCCCGGTGACTTGCATGCACAAGATACGACTTGAAGTGGATGCCAAACCGGTCCGACAACCCCAAAGGAGGCTCAATCCACCCATGGCGGAGGTAGTGCAAGAAGAGGTAATTAAGCTATTGCAAATGGGTATCATTTTCCCTATTTCCGACTCTCGTTGGGTTAGCCCAACTCAAGTCGTACCCAAAAAGGGAGGAGTGACGGTAGTCAAGAATGCACAAGGAGACTTGGTCTCCACCCGACCCCAAACCGGTTGGAGAGTGTGTATTGACTACCGCCGCTTGAATGCGGTAACATTGAAAGACCATTTCCCGCTACCATTTATTGATCAAATGTTAGAAAGATTAGCGGGGAAAGCTTTCTATTGTTTCCTTGACGGTTACTCGGGGTATTTTCAAATCCCAATTGCACCCGAGGACCAAGTCAAGACCACATTCACTTGCCCATTTGGTACATTTGCTTATCGTCGTATGCCCTTTGGTTTGTGCAATGCTCCGGGAACTTTTCAACGGTGCATGTTGAGTATTTTCTCCGACTATGTAGAACGAATCATAGAAGTATTCATGGACGATTTCACCGTCCATGGGGACTCCTATGATGCATGTCTAAAACACCTTGCTCTTGTCTTAGAGCGATGCCAAGAGTCCCATCTCATTTTAAATTCCGAAAAATGTCATTTCATGGTGACTAGTGGCATCGTTTTGGGACATGTAGTGTCGGAAAGGGGGGTTGAGGTGGATAAGGCTAAGGTTGACATCATAAAAACTTTACCTTATCCCTCTAACACCCGAGACATTAGGTCTTTTCTAGGACATGCCGGTTTCTACCGGAGATTTATTAAGGATTTTTCCAAGATTGCTAACCCTTTATGCAAGCTTTTGCACAAGGAAGCGGAATTTGTTTTTGATGACAAATGTAGGAAAGCATTCAATGACTTGAAGGAGAGATTGGTCACCGCACCAATTATTCAAGCACCACGATGGGATCTTCCATTTGAAATCATGACCGATGCAAGTGACTATGCATTGGGAGTGGTTTTGGGTCAAAAGAGTGACAAGGGACCCCATGTGATCCAATATGCTTCTACCCTCTTGAATGATGCTCAAAAGAACTATTCCACGACGGAGAAGGAATTCCTTGGTGTGATTTATGCTCTAGAAAAATTCCGATCTTATCTCTTGGGCACAAAGGTGATCATCTACACCGATCATGCCGCCATTAGATACCTTGTGGCAAAGAAGGATGCAAAGCCAAGGTTGTTGAGATGGATTCTTCTTCTAAGTGAGTTTGATGTGGAAATAAAAGACAAGAAAGGGGTGAAGAATGTGGTGGCGGATCATTTGAGCCGGCTTAACCATGAAGGAAGACCATCATGCCCTCTTGAGGAGGTTGAAGGAGGTCTCCCTCATGAGTCACTTTATGCTATACAATTGGAAGAGCCATGGTATGCTACCATGGTCAACTATTTGGTGACAAAGCGGCTTCCAAGCCATTTCTCTTCTCATCAAAAGAGCAAGGTCAAGTCCGATGCCAAATACTATACTTGGGATGATCCTTACTTGTGGAAATTTTGCCAAGATCAACTTGTTAGAAGATGTGTGCCCGAGAGTGAAATTCCTTCCATCCTACATCATTGTCATGACTATGCTTGTGGAGGGCATTTTGGGCCACAAAGAACCGCTAGAAAAGTGCTTGAATGCGGTTTCTTTTGGCCAAGTCTTTTCAAAGATGCCCACAAATTTGTAAAAACTTGTGACCGATGTCAAAGGGTGGGGAATTTGACAAAGAGGAATGAGATGCCACAACAACCTCTTCTTTATTGTGAGATCTTTGATGTGTGGGGAATTGATTTTATGGGCCCTTTTCCAAATTCCGGTGGTTATCTATACATCCTCTTGGCGGTGGACTATGTATCAAAATGGGTCGAAGCCATTCCTACCCGCACCGATGATGCCAAGGTAGTAGCCATTTTCATTCAAGAGAACATATTCTCTCGGTTTGGCTTCCCAAGGGCTATCATTAGTGATAGGGGGACCCATTTTTGCAACAAAGTGATTGGAGGCCTTCTCAAACGATATGGGGTGAATCATAAAATTTCCACGGCCTATCACCCACAAACAAACGGGCAAGCCGAACTCTCAAACCGTGAAATTAAAGGAATACTTGAAAAGACGGTGAATCCGGATAGAAAGGATTGGAGTAAGAGGCTAGTTGATGCATTGTGGGCATATAGGACCGCTTTCAAAACCCCCATTGGCATGTCCCCATTCCGCCTCATCTATGGCAAGGCTTGCCACCTCCCCGTGGAGGTTGAGCACAAAGCCTATTGGGCTATCAAATCTTTCAATCAAAACCAAGATGAGAGCGGTATGCACCGGAAGCTTCAATTACAAGAACTTGAAGAAATTCGCCAAGATGCTTATGAAAACTCTTCCATCTACAAAGAGAAAACAAGAAGATGGCATGATGGGATGATAAACCGTAGAGTTTTCAAGGAAGGTGATAAAGTTCTTGTGTTCCAAAACCGGTTTAAGCTCTTTCCGGGCAAGTTGAGGTCAAGATGGTTTGGACCTTACACCGTCAAGAAAGTGTTTACCCATGGGGCAATTGAAGTGGAGGGGTCCGGGGATGGAAAGCTCCTCAAAGTGAATGGCCACCGTCTCAAGCACTACTTCCAAGGATGTACCCGGGAGGGGGAAGAGGAGGTCTTGCTTGAAGACCCGGTCTATGAAGGTTGAAAAGCTTGAAATAGCTAAGTCGAGCCATCGACTCTAAATAAACGGCAAAACATGTACATACTCTATCCTTGTGAATATTTCTTTGAAGTGTCTTTGTTAAATCTTAGCATTTAAGTTGTTTTAAGTTAGTTAGACATTGCATCAAACAAATTTTTTTGAAGTTACTAACGGTTTCGTGAAGTTTTGCGAGTTTTTGGCCGCCTCGGGATGCGTGCCACGGATAAAAAGTTCGGGAATCGATGGAATTTAGATATTGGAGGTTATTATGGACCATTGAAGTGAATTTGCAAGTATGGAGGTGTTTGGATCACTTAGCAAAAATTTTGCTAAGTGAAAAAGCAAGAACCATCCGGCAGTGAAGGACGCAGCCTGCGTCGTAGGACGCAGCCTGCGTCGTAGGACGCAGCCTGCGTCGTAGGACGCAGCCTGCGTCGAGCGCAGATTTCGTTTTATGCTTTAGCCTTTGCCCGTGTTCTTCATAAAACAAACACCCAACACCCTTCTTTGTTTTTCACGACAAACACAACCAAACAACCCCCAATCCCTCAAAAATCCATCTTTCTCACTCAAATCTTCCAAAACCTTCATCAAAATCAATCCCAATCTTCATCCTAATCACTATTCTACACTCAATAACCCCAAAAATCAGTCTCACTCACCCTAAAATCTCAGAAATCCGTCTTAAAAACCTAGATTTTTTCCCCTCAAATTCGTCTTTTTCGGGTCTTTAGTTGGGTTTTTAAGGCTAATTATCGGATTCCTACCTACTTCTAATCATCAAGGCACTTGAATCTTGTGGAAAAACAAAGGTATAACTTCATACTCGACTTTTTCATCAATTTTCAAGTTTTTGCTCGAATTAGGCTAGTTCTAGTCTTAGGTTGAGTTCCCCTTTCCCCTTGCTTGATTGTGTAGTTAGGATTGGATAAAGTTTTCTGAGTAAGGCAAAGAAATTCAACAAACACTAGCTTTTTGAGGTGTAGAAATTGTTGCACACCAAGTGTTTGTTGAAGTGCTTGAGCGAAAAACTTTTCGAGTGATTGCTTGTTATTGTTGTAGTGTGTTGTTTGTTACATCTTTGCAGAAATGGCACCAAAAATCTCTCAATTGTTTGGCAAGGGAAAAAATAAGAGGGCCGCAGTGAGTGAGCCCGACACCTAGGTTGAAGCGGTGTTCATGGGTTGTGAGAGGATGCAAGCTCAACATAAGAAAATTTGGGATCAAATATCCACTCACCCTCTTGTAGCAACCAAATTCTTTTGCCCAACCACCCTCCATGCCTTAGGCATGTTCAATCTGACAAGGGACATGCTAGCTAAAGTAGGGCTAGAGGCTTATCTCGAGCCAAACTCCTGGGATTACACCTATAGGAGCATACGAGTTTCTAGCTACCTTGTCGGAATTGGATGTGCCCGAAGGTGAGGAGAAAGCCTACCGCTTCCGATTGAATCAAACTTGGCATAATGCCACAACTTCCGAAATCCGTCAAATCCTAAAAATTACCAAGCAACCCGTAGACATTAGGTGCCCAAGGGGCAAAATGCACCAAATGTGGGGAAACATTGCCGATGACCGTGGCCCGTCTAAGGATGCCAAACTGTCAGCCATCACCCACCCCGTACTCCGCCTAATTACTAGGTTCCTTACCACCATTTTCAACTCCGCGGGAGAACCCACCAAGGTGCCGGAGAAGATCCGGCTTTGTTTGTGGACTATGCTTCCGGAGGGGGTAGGGATCCCGGATTGGGCCGATTTCTTTTTGAGAGCGTGCATCAAGCATAGGCAAAAATCGGCAAGGGCAAGCATCCATTGTGGGGGGGTGATTTCTTTCTTGGTAAGGCATTATGAGGGGGGCATTCCTAATGGTCAAGCGGTAAACATATGTAGGGGTTTGACGAGGTACAACCGTCTTGGGCTAGAAGAAGTTCACATGTTTAAGACTAGCAAGGAGCAACCCTTAAAAGGGTTTTGGTTGGGAAGTGACGGGCTAAGCTACATGAAGTTGCCTAGACCTCAAAACAATCCTTTACCTAGAGGACCCGCGGCATGGGATTTTGTTTGTCCTAGGGAGGAAAGTTTGGGGGTAAGTAGTGCGGAGGAGGAGGAGGAGGTAGAAGAAGTGCCTTTGAGGCAAAGGAGGGCAAGGAGAGAGGGTGGTGAGCGAAGTGAGCATTTGAGAGAGGAGATTGAGATCCTTGCAATTGAGCAAGGTCCTTCCCACACCACCAATTTTGAACAACAACAACAACAACAACAACAACAACAACAACAACAACAACAACAACAACAACAACAACAACAACAACAACAACAACCACCACCATTTCATTTCCAATCACCATTCCAAAGCCACCATGATACCGACACCCCCATGTTTGATGCGGAGGGTCGTTCTAGCACACCCGTGGAGCCATGGCAACAACAAATGGCTAACTATTTTGCTAGCACCAACGACGTCTTGGCACACATTAGTGGGAGGGTAGATGCCTCAAACACTTGGCAACAATTACAAGGAGGTAGGCTTGAGAGTTTGGATGATTGGCATAATGTTGTGGAGGAGAGGGAGAGATTGAGAGGGGAAGCCGAGAGGGCTCAAAATGAGGAATGGAAGAGGATGCTAGACGGGCAAGAGGAAGCCCGCCTTTGGAGAGAACAACAAGACCAAAGGTGGAAAGAGCAAAATGATATGTGGGCCACCCAAAATGCTTGGAGAGAGCAAGCTACGAACCACTTTAGCGTTCAAAATGAGCGCCACCACACCTATCTTCAAGACTCCTATGAAGATGCGGTGGCGCAAGAGGACGTTTATGGATTGGCGGGGATGTCCATGCAACAAAACCCGGGCTACCCTTTTCCTTACACCCAAGCAACCCTTGATGAAGGCATGGAGCAAAGAAGACGGATTAGAGAAGCAAGGGATAGGAGGAGAAACCGAGGAGGTGCCTCGGGATCTTCTCCTTTCGGAAATTGATGAGGTAAAATTTTTTTCCTCTCCTCCACAATGAGGACATTGTGTATTCTAAGTGTGGTGAGAAGATTGTACATAGTAAGTTTGTTTTTGATGCATTGTAAAATTTTTTTTTTTTATTATGTCTTTATTTTGAAAAAAAGAGAAAAAAAAAACAAAGAAAAAGAAAAGAAAAAAATTGAAAATCCCGGCTAGGTGAAAACCCACAAGGGTGGGCAAGATTGGGAAGGTGGCCGAGGACGGAATGAAAACCCGAAAGGGCATTCCGGGCAAAATGAAGAATCGAGTTGCGAGCCACCAATGAGAGGAAAGGAAAAGCTAAGGTGAAAACCCGAAAGGGCACCTTAGGCAAAATGAGGGATTTTCAAGAAAAAAAAAAATGAAAAAATGAAAAAAATGAAAAAAATTGAGCATGATTCTTCCTATGATGAGAATTTTTGGAGGAATAAGAAGGGAGTGATAAGGAGGAAAATTGGAAGGAGGCTAGTTTAGGACCCTTTTATTTTTATTTTTGAGTCACAAAACTTTGTTCCAAATTGGTGGATTTATGTTGGTGGTCGCTTGGTTGTGCAAATTGTGAAGTTTGGGGCCAACCAAGTAACCATGATTTGCATTAGTGGAGTAATAAGGGGGTGATATAAGGAGTGGATTTGTGTGAAGATTGTTGAGAAAGACCATCTCGCTATGCCTTGGGATAAGGCAAAGATGGTCATACTATTTTTTTTGGGAGCTATAAGTAGGGAGGAGTTGATTTGAGTCGGAGTAGGTGGCATATCGTGTCTTTAGTCTTGAGGGATGATATAAGGAGGGGGAGTGAGAGAAGAGTGTCACAAGAATTGAGTCTTTTTGTTTTGTTTTTGTCATAGGTGGATTGTTTAAGAGGGAGTATAAGAAGGTTGTAGTGAGGGAAGAGAGGTCAATTCCTTCACACACACTTTGTTGGGCTCGTGTCGTTCATGCTAATCTCGAGTTTTACTCGGGACGAGTAAAAGTCCAAGTGTGGGGGTGTTTGACAACGTCAAATAATGTCGTGTCTAGTAGTAACTTTTAGAGTCTTTCGTTCTACTTTTTACGGGTCATTAGCTTTGTTTTACGTTAATTTTAGTTTTTGTAATAGTGTTAGTATTTAGTATTTTAAGTCAAATTTAAGAGTCAAATCCCGAAAGTCAATAAAAGTCAAACCCGAAAACCCGAGACCCAAAAACCCGGAACTTGAAGTGGGCTAGCAAGGAATCATCAAGGTTTGAAGACCAAGCCAAATGGGTCAATGGAAGTCAAGGCGGGGTCAAATAATCATGGGGTCAACGAAAGTCAAGAAGAAAATCAAGGCAAAAATCTGGCAGTGCTCGACGCAGCCTGCGTCGTAGGACGCAGCCTGCGTCATCAGGACGCAGCCTGCGTCATCTCTCAGCACGGGTTTTCTTCCTTTTCTCGTCTTGTCTTTTGGAAGCCCATCTTTCAAGGCCCCTAGGTTTGCGGACCAAGGGTATAAAAGAAGATTTCTGAAGAGAGGCAAGGAGAGGAGAGCATTCACCATACAACATCATATTTTCTTTAGCATTTTTCTCTCTTTTTGTTCTTCAAGTTTGGCTTTTGTAATAGGTTTTTCCTTAGAAATTGGTTGTATTATGAAGACTATGGGTAGCTAATCTCCTTTTGCTTAGTGTAATTTGAACAAGTTCTTCCCTTTTAGCATTGTAAGACTTTTTAATCCTTCCTTCTTTATTTAATTCCATCTTCCTTTGTTGATTTTCTTTGTTGAATGAATTGTTGTTAAGACCAACCATCTTAGTAATTATTTGTTTGATTAATTTGCATTGTCTTGATGAATTTGGTTGATTTGTCTTGATATTTGTTGATGCAACTTGAAAGATTGTAACTTTGGTTTAAAAGTTAGAATCTTTTGAGTGGAATTTGGGTTTTTATGTATTTAGAACATGGTTTAATGTTTTAGTTCATGAATCTAGCATGCTTCTTTGGTTTTGTGCGTAAAGCTTGCATCTTTATTTATGCTTATGGTTTAATAAGTATGGGTTTAGTTGTATTGGGTCATTTATGGATGGTTTAATTCATGGTGGCTAATTCTTTGAAGTTGCAATAGATAAATAGAGAAGGGAGGAAAGGAGGGATCTTTACTTTGTTAATTGTGGGGGAACTTGGGATAATTGCACTAAGTTGTTTTTCCTTATTTGAATCTTTGATTATTTAGTTGTTATTGGTGATTCTAGGATTGATAATCTTTTTCTCATGAAAAACTTTCTCCCTATTTGTTATCTACATGTTTACCATTGTGAATATCATAGTTTGTAAGTAATTCTAGTCTTTGTTTCAATTAGTGTTTAATTTGTGGTTAGATTTATTAATTTGTTTAATCGGTTTTTAGCAAGAGTCTAGATTAGATTATTAGCATTCACCGCCTTCTCTTGGGTTCGAACCTTATCTTACCCTTACTACCCCTTTACTTAGGATAGTTTGAGTCTAGATTTGGTTTTATAAATTGTTATTTGGCATAGCTAGTTTCCGGAATTAACGACCCCGAAAATAAGCTCGTCAATAAGGCTGCATGGTTGCTGATCCTCTTGCAAATTCGTACCCTAGTCAATGCATTAAACCACCCATTTAAGCTCGGATTGAAGAAGAGCCAAGTAACGTCTTCTTGCAGGAATACCCGATCGGGTAACAGGCAATCCGATCGGGTTTTTGTGTAAGTCGGATTTTCCGTCTTTTCATCTTAGGCACGGAATCCTATGCCTTAGTCTTTGGTCAATGCACTACGGAATTGGGCTTGGGCTGATCTCCTCTTGACTTGGGTTGAGTTTTCTTTTAAAGTTCAAAGCCAAAAATCTAAATTGAGTCCATTCGAGGAAAGATGTAGCGGAATCGTAATCAAATCGTGAACTGGCCATCATCAATTCCTTGAAAACTCGTATCCTAGTGTCTTTGCTCCATAAAGTAGGAAAATATAGCAAAACCGCTTCATTTTCTATAAAACGAGTCAAAACACGCAAAACAACTAGAATAGCAATATTAGCTCGTTAATCACTTAACAAAGTGCATAAATCGTATAGAAATCGAGCTAAAACGGGGGATAAATCAGTACAAAATATCACTTATCAAACTCCCCCAAGCTAAACCCTTGCTTGTCCTCAAGCAAATATAACAATCATAACTAGGACAAGGGTAGCTAACGATGATCAATCTATCATACAAATCTCAAAAAGTAAGCTCTAATAAGTAGATGAATCATAACCCACAGCAACAAGGGCGAAAGAAAAAGGCGAAACATGGTTGAGATTTACATAACGGCGCAGCATAGAAAATATTCTTCGGACCTTTTCAGCTCTTGCATGATCTTTTTGACAATGGACTCTCACGGTACACTCTTCACTCAAATTTTTTTGTAAAATAGGAAATATTGGTTCAAATTTGAAGTGACACTCACCTATCTACAACTTATAAGAATGTGCCCGCAGTCTAGTATGGTAGACAATCCGAAATCATTAAGTAAAACTAATCATGATCAAATTATAATGTAAGAAGCTCAAGTAAAGTAAAGAAAGGCTTGGGAAATTTGGGTAAGAAAGTGGACAAATGAATTTGGTCATGTGGAGCTTAAAGTCAAGCTAGTAATAACCAAATGTGTAGTGGATACTCAATCCAAATCATACCAATTCCCATCGATAATAGTCAAAGCCAAAAGCAGCATATTGGCTTATTAAACATTAGAATCAAGATACAACTTCCCATAATTTTCTTTCTTTTCATTTCATGGAAGCGTTTTTCCTCTTTTCCTTTCTTTTTTTTTCTTTTTTTTTCTTATGAGCTTTCAATTTCATTTTTCTTTTTCCATAATTTTTCAAAGCTCTTTTTTTTTCTTCTTTTTCTCCCTTTCACCAAAACCCGGAAATCAGTAATCCTGAGACGACTCACACCAAATGGTGGAATTATGATAACATCGCAAAAGCACAGAACACCCCTACACAAATAGTTGGTTACTAGCTCAACAAGGGTAGGCAAATTTATAATGTAGCTAGAAAGAAGGGTGTTTATTGTGAAAGGTGAACAAGAGATTGAATGGCTTCAAAATGTAGATCATGACAGTAATACTTATAGAAAATGGAATAAAAACCATACTTATGCGTTTTGATGTAACACAGACTATAAGGAGAAACTACTCACTTCTAAACTGGGATCGGGTTCAGATGTACCGACCACTGGAGGCTCTACCTTACAATATGAGTAGCTTGCCAAAGTCAAGATCAAGCTTAATTAAGTCCAAATGCAATTCCCTATCTACTGTGTACAAGACATCCCCATGAATGCACAATTCCTCATAATAAAACGAAACATCAGCTTATAAAAACTACAAAATGAGAAATGTAAGATGGAAATGATCTTTTCTTTTTGTCTTTTTTTCGAATTTTTTTTATAAAAACTAAAAAGAAACTAAGAAAACTAAACTAAAAAGAAACTAAGAAAACTAAACTAAAAAGAAACTAAGAAAACTAAAAAGAAATAAACTAAAAAGAAAACTAAAAATCTAAATGCAATCCTAAATGCAGTTCCTAAATGCAAATCCTCCCCCAAGCTAAAACTTCACATTGTCCTCAATGTGCATGCAGTTATAACAGAAACAAACCGAGAAACGGTTGACAGCACATGGAACAGAGAAACGATATGAAATTCTAATGGGAAAAGGCAAAATAAAACTAAAAATGTGAAAAATAAAGAAAAGGAATAAAATTCTTACAAAATGGCCAGCCTCCCCCAAGCTAGTATAAACAAGGGGAGCTCATCATCAAATCAAAAATGCCACCAGCTACGGCCTCTCCTCTCAGAAGGAGGTGGCTCGGGTTCGGATCCAGAAGCATCTGCATAGTGGGTATCATCTGCAGAATGATAACTACCACGAGAATGAAAGATCCCGGTTGGGTTGCTGGCTCCAAAGGTCTGATACTCCTCCACTTGGTGATCAGAAAAATCACCTCCATACCCTCCAAACCTCTCTACGCCATAGTCGGTTCCACAATAATCCGGTCCGGTTCGTGGCACACCTGCACCATAAGCAGCACCATACCTCCCCTCGGGCCAAGTATAAAAAGACGGGTGGGGGCCCTCGGGTCTAATCACACCTTGCCCAGCAAAGTGGTCATATATGGGGTGCAAAGCAAGCTGTTGGTCGGACTGAATCCTATTGACAGACAATGTTAAAGCTTCAAACATGGCGGCTACGTCGCCCTCATCATGGGTCGAGTGAGAGGATGATCCAACCTCAGGGCGGCTGGATCTAAGCTGAACAGGGGGGTCAATGGGAGTAATATCCCCAACAGGAAGGTAGTAGGTAGGTCGAGGTAAGATAGACTCACCCTCTTGAAGTGGAGGTCGCTGCCGAAGAATTGGAATTTGTTCTTCCTCGGCGGTCAACTTGACCGAGTCACGGCCAGCAATCCTCCAAATCATATGGGGGTGAGAAGCACGAAACCAGTTGAGCTGAACAAAGTATGCATAATCTAACCCATTTCCCATCTCGGTGGGAGGTGTAGTCAATGCCTGAAGGTCGGTGGTGGCTTGGTTAAAGCCACAAACTCCCATAGCTAAGTGAGTGATAAGACCTCCATAGACAATGGCTGTGTTCTTAGGATTAACAGCTTTGGTCAACTGAACAGCAAAATGATACGGTATACTAACAGACCATGGTACATCACCATCCACATTCAAAAATCCTCCTAACATTTCTAACTCTACTCGTCTCACCAAATGAGGTTCAGCACGACCCAAAAAGGTCCATCCCATGAATCTTTGCCATATTCTAATGGCGGGATGATGTATATGTTGGTGTGGGACATGGTCCCAACGAGAGACAGGGTAAGTCGAAATAGCACTCCAAAGCAGGCTAACATCAAAGCCTTCCGGAGGTGAGATAACAGTGTTTGCAGTGGTGAGACCAAAATAACTAGCAAAGTGCTCCAAGTTCATACTATAATCATCATTGAACAAACGAAACCGAACTTGGGGCATAGTGTTTCTATTTCTAGACCGATGCAACTCGAAAGAGCTCAAAAATTCAAGAGTTAATTGGGGGAAAGTCTCATAGCTAAAGTTCATGCTAGCACTCATACTTAGACCCCTAAACAACACTTTAACATGCTCAAAAAGTTTCATATGCCTTAAAGAAGAAACATTGAGGAACTTGGTAGCCCTCATACCTTTGCTTTTAAGTACGCACCATTTTTGCTATTGCTCATGTGAGCTAAATTGTACATCCGGGAAGCTAGGATCATGCATAGCATTCCCTTGATTCTTGGGTTGTTCATTAGCATCAAGCATTTCAATATCCTCCTCTTGTGCTCTACTACTCTCTCCTTGAGTGGAGGTTCTTGCCCTCTTTGATTTCCTTAGTAAAGGTGCCATTTTCTACAAATAACTAGTATTAAAACACTTCATTTGTAAACACAAGTGGATAGTCATAAGTGTTATAATACTTAGCTTTAAGCACAAATTCAAGTATAGTGACCTTAGTAAAACATTGTCATGCTATCTTTTAAGCACAAATGGATGTTATAAGCATAGCAATATGTTAATTAGGTGAGCAACATATACTTGAATGAATTTGGCTACTACCTAAAGGTACCAATGCTAACTTAACATGACAAGATCATAAGTGCATAGTATAAAGCATGAATTCAAAGCATCATACTATCACTTAAACAAAAGTTCTTAGCATAAAGTAAAGATGAGCATCCAAATTAGCAAATAAACATCCAAATCAAAGTAATCATCCTAATTAATCACTAGAATTCACTCTATAGCATGTAAGAATCATTAGAAATCCAATTTAAACAAGTTTTGCAATCAAAATCAAGAACCCCCAAATTGGAGTTAGGGTTTGTTTATGTTGGATTTCTGAAAAATATAGAGAGATTTAAGTAACTAAAGTAGAAATAACTTACTTGATGATGATTAGTAGTTGCCCTTGATGAACTATAGGAACAAATTTTGCAAGAATAGACTAAGAATTGAGGGTTTTGAGAAAATTTCAGCTTTTAGATTGAAGAACATGGGTATAAGGTAGTAAGCAAAAGGGTAGCAAATGGGTTTTATAGAAGAAAATAGAGTAAAACACGAAACAGACCATTTACCCGATCGGGTAGACATGGATCCGATCGGGTAAACCTGCTGATCCGGTTTTTTTTTCTATTTTCTTTGCCACTTGCTCTTACCTTTTGGCTATGTCCTTGCACAAACTTACTAACCTTAGTGATCTTGACAACTAGTGCCAAGGATAGCTTCATCTTGTCTCAATAGGTCCTCCGATTCTAAGTACGAAAATCTATTGACGAAATATGCAAAATAACAAGTAAAACGAAGAAAATGTTCCTAACTATTACAACATAAAATCCAAAAATAGAGTCCAAATAAAATAGTCCAAAATAAAAATCATTGTCTAATAAGTAAAAGAAAAAGAATGCATAAAGAAAAAGAAAAAGAAAAAGACGGGTTGCCTCCCGACAAGCGCATTTTGAGTCATGCTAGACTTTGTTGTTCCATCCCCCCTTAAGCCTTATGAAGGGATTTTAGCTCTTAGTAGCTGGATTCGTCCTTGAAGTTTCCACATTTACCATTTTGCCAACACCCATGGCAATCTCATTCTTCCGCAGATTTGAAAGCTTCGAGGTCGCCATCCCCAACGCTCAACACATCCCCCTTTTTGTCAAAGGTGGCACTCGATCCACCTATTTCAAATGTGATCCTTTCTCCCTTCACATCAATACAAGCTCCAACCGTATTTAGGAAGGGTCTCCCTAATATGATATGGTCATCCCTTTCTCCCTTTGAATATATTACATAAAAATCGACGGGGATGAGGAAATACCCAATCCGTATTGGGACATCTTCCACAATTCCTGCCGGAGTATGCATAGATCCATCGGCAAGTTGGAGGCTAGTACTAGTGAATTTCATTTGTATGGGGCAATGTTCATGATAGACATCAAAAGGCATGACGCTAATTGAAGCTCCTAAGTCACACAATGCACCTCTTACCTTATGGAAACACATGGTGAAAGAAATGTTGAAACAACCTGGATCTTTAAGTTTGGAGGGAATGAGGATCTTCCCTTCTTCAAGGTTAGGTTCCTTGCGATTATCCGTGGTTGCTTCTTTTTCCTTAGATATCTTGCCAATCCTTGCTTCCATCTTTGAAAAAGCTTCGTTTGTTGCCAAAGTTGCTTCTTCAATCATTTCTTCCAATTTCCCTTGTGCTTTTATCATTGACATGATCAAAGCTTCGAGACGATATGTCTCCTCATGTGTAGGGGTTTTGGTTGGTTTGGATAGTGTTGGATTGTTGCTAAGTTCGTGGGGTAACCTATAAATTGTCTCCTTACTCTTTCCATTCCCAAGAGGGTGATCACAAGGTTTGTCACTAATCATGTCAATTGTGGCAATTAATGGCACGTCTCTCTCTTGGGTATTATGACTAGAACTCGATGGAGTCAACTCTTCCACTCTCTTTTGGAGAGATAGAATGGCTGATTTGATTGAGTTTAGGCTAGAAAGGAAGTAAGAGCTCATGTTATGTTGGGTTTGGGTTATCTCCCTCAACTTGACATCTATTAGACCATTTTGAAAAGGTGGGTATTGTGGTGTATGAGTAAGTTGGGTTTGATGAACTTGTGGGTGGAAAGGGTTTAAGGTTGTGAGTTTGTTCCCACATCGTTGAGGTACATGCCCTATCCCACCACAAAGTTCACATGGTGTTGTTATTGAGGTAAATGGATTGAAAGCTTTGGGACGATACAATGTACTTTTCGGGGTGGTTTCGTTGGATTGACTAGGACAAGCTAAGGAAATTGTAGTGTTAACTTCATTTGAAGTTTCCACTCGACTCTTCTTTCGCTCTCCCCCATTGGTTTGCGAACCTTCCCCTCTTTCATTTTGTGATTTACTTGATAGGGTTGACAAATTGGTTCTAAACCTACGGTGAAAAGCGACGACAATCTCTTCCCACTGCATAGGTCTTGTGGCTTCCTTTAAGCGACGGGTGAACCACCATTTTGCTTCTCCCTTTAGTGATAAAGGAAAAAGGGTTTCTCAAATTTTGTTCTGGGTGATTCCCTCCCTCACAATGTTTTGACAAAGCTCACAAAAGGTTTGAAGATGGTGAGACGGGTTTTCGTTTGGTTTTCCTCTAAATTGGTTACCCTCAATGAGAGCAATCAAAGTCAAATGGACCCTTAGGATCCCACTGGCAAGCACAAAAACCCGGTACCTTGGATCTTCTCTAGTTAGCACCATTTTATCAACCTACAAGAAAAACACAAAAGAGAAAGTTAGAAATGAATTAGGTACGGTTGCACCTAGAAATGATAGAAATAAAAACCAACAATTCACAAATAAACAAAACCGTGCTCCCCGGCAACGGCGCCAAAATTTGATCGGTTCTGTCGCGGTCCCGAAACAAAAATAATTTACCCGGACTAGGCTAACAACATAAGGAATGTAATTAGGGAAGTAGGGTGTCGATCCTCAGGGAGTACGTGTTACTTATGAATTGTTATGGATTGGTTTTCATTTAAAATCGAGTCACTTGAGTTATTTGTCTGAACTATTAACATAAAATAAAATGACAAGAATATAAATGACGATATGTAAGAACAAATATGTAAATTGCAAAGTAAAAAACCCAAAACAGAAGACATACCTGATCGGGTTGTCACGTACCCGATCGGGGAAATCCTCTGATCTAGATATTAACAACTAAATTCTATCTAAAGACGATATTTAAATAACAATATTGAAAGCCTAACTAACTAAACTAATTAACCAGAGAATAACAATAATAAAAACTATCTAGGAACGGAAATAAAAAGACGATAAACTAACTAGATAACGATAAAGTAAACTATCTAATAACGGAAATAAAAAGACAATAAAATAAACTATCTAAAACGATAAAATAAACTAACTAATCAAGTTGATATAGTGAAAGAGAAATACATGTAAAACTAATTAAAAGTCTCATAGATACCAATATTAGAATTACTTATGATTGTCTAGGCCTTGTAGCGGTATATTCCTTCCGGATTCGTACCGACCTTTTAGTGGGTCCTAACGTCCTTTCAGCATGGTTAAGTCACTAAACCCCTATTGATAGTCCTAATTCCTATCCCAACTCTCGTCATAAAGATAGAAATGACTAATACAAACAATTGCTTATGGCCACTAAACAAAGTTATAGAATTTGACACGACCAAAGGAAGAAACAATTAGATGGTTCAATTGGTAACTACTCTTCTTATAATTCGTTTAACTCGTAAATCATTTCAAATATTACAACTCTATTTATTTTATTTACACAATGATAACATTAAAATATTAGAATTAATCTAATCTATATGATTATGTGATTAAGTAGATTAGTAAGAAAAAGATGTAAGCAATTGAATTATGGAATGCAAATACTAAAGTGATTATGGTGATTATATTAACAATGATTCTAATGACAATTTTTAGGATTATATGATTAAGTAAATTATAATGTGACATGCTAAATAATACTTTGGTTTTAACTAGATTAATTTTAGGTTGATTTCCTACTAATAACAATATTATGAGAATGATACTAATGAGATTATAGTTCATGGTGATTAAAATTGCATAAGTAAATAAGATTAGAGAATTACCGATAAGGAAAATGAGTATATAAGAATGAAAGTAAGAACAAATATCCAACCAAATAACAAAAACTAAGTAAACACTAGGGAAATGCTAAGAAATGAGCTATAAAAACTTGTAAGAAAGTATGCTAAAAGATATGTAAATATGATAATAGATTATTGGAAAAGTTGATGATAAAAAGATGATATGTTATTGTGTGTGATGATCATTAGCTTTTATAAGGCTGCATGGCTGCTGATCCTCTTGCAAATTCGTACCCTAGTCAATGCATTAAACCACCCATTTAAGCTCGGATTGAAGAAGAGCCAAGTAACGTCTTCTTGCAGGAATACCCGATCGGGTAACAGGTAATCCGATCGGGTTTTTGTGTAAGTCGGATTTTCCGTCTTTTCATCTTAGGCACGGAATCCTATGCCTTAGTCTTTGGTCAATGCACTACGGAATTGGGCTTGGGCTGATCTCCTCTTGACTTGGGTTGAGTTTTCTTTTAAAGTTCAAAGCCAAAAATCTAAATTGAGTCCATTCGAGGAAAGATGTAGCGGAATCGTAATCAAATGTGAACTGGCTATCATCAATTCCTTGAAAACTCGTATCCTAGTGTCTTTGCTCCATAAAGTAGGAAAATATAGCAAAACCGCTTCATTTCCTATAAAACGAGTCAAAACACGCAAAACAACTAGAATTGCAGTATTAGCTCGTTAATCACTTAACAAAGTGCATAAATCGTATAGAAATCGAGCTAAAACGGGGGATAAATCAATACAAAATATCACTTATCATGGGGAAATGAGATGCGAACAATCCAAGGTGGATTCTTCATCTGTAATCATCATAATTCCAAGAGGATTCTTAGTATTGTTAGGTTTACCTCCAAGAGGTATGGGTAGACGACCATCTTCAATCATATCTTGAAGGGCGTGCTTCAATTTGAAGTATTTCTCTGTATCATGCCCTTTACCTATGTGATATTCGCAGTAGGCATTCTCATCCCAGAACCTAGTTTTCTTTTCCGGATCAGGTGTAGGTCCTATGGGTTAGAACTTGCCTTATTGTGTCAACCTTTTTAAGGCATTAGAATTTGTATCACCGATGCTTGTGAATTTCCTTTGTGGGTTGTTCTTTTTAGATGGTTTAACAAGATTGACTTCACCGGTTTTGTTAGTAGAGCCGTTAGAACAATTCGTTGAGCTTTGATACCCGCGTCCTACCGTTTTGGACAAGAGCCCCTTTCGGATGTCGTCTTCAATTCTGGTTCCTAGCACAGTTAAATCTTTGAAAGACTTTATGTTTTGGTACCTAAGATGGTTTGCATAAATAGGTCTCAAGTTGTCCACAAACTTTTCCACAAGAGTGGCTTCGTCCGGACGTTCAACAAGTTGTGTGCTAGTCTTCCTTCACCTACATAGGAAGTCGATGAAACCTTCTTTCTCATTTTGGGTAAGAACATCTAGAGTACTCATATTGACTAGGATTTTCAGCATTGTCTGCTTATTGCTTGGCAAACTCAATCGCGGCATCATCTCAGGTTGCAATTTTCTTGTGTTTCAGAGAATAGAACCACTGCGTAGGAATGGTGTCGACAGATGAAGGAAAGATCCTTAAGAACATCTCTGGTTTGATGCCTTTGATAGACATGTAATCTTTGAAGGCACGAATATGTTTCAAAGGGTTTTCATTCCCCTTGAACTTTGGGATGTCAGTCATGTTGAAATTGGTTGGCAATCGGGTATTTACCACTTCATATTTGCGATTATTCTCCTTGCTGTAGATGTCATCTCCCTTGAGGTACATTAGTTGCTCCTCCAGGTATTGGAGTCGCTTTTCAGCTTCAGTAAGAACTGGTGGGGGATTGACTTCTAGCTGTCTAATAGGGGGTGGAATGTTGTCATGCACACTAGGATCAGGAATGTCTGAAGGAGGAAGCCTAGTTTATACGGCAAAAATTTGGCCTTCAATGGCATTGAGGCGAGCATAAGCTTGGTCTTGACTTGTTTGGAGATGGATGAGCGCAGCTAGGACTAGATCATTACCATTTTGCTCGGTTTGATGAACACTTGCTTGACTAGTTCCCGGCATCTTGGAAACTGAGGCAAATGACCGAAGACGGATCAAAACACGATCGACCATTCTAGCACACTTACTAAAAAAGACTCGACTTGTGAAGAGGGAGTGTGCCACTGTGTTTAAGTGAGTTTTGAAAATGACTAGTTTTAAAATGTTCGTCCTAGACAACTAGTGTGGTTGTAGGAGTGTTGACTCGAAGTAGAGAAATGATTTTAACTAGAACCTTGGACAGAGTTTTGACTCATTTTGCGCTACTTTAGGCCACCTTTGAAAATGTTTTACTGTTTTGAAAAGGATTTTTGTTTTTGAAAAGTTCGTCATGGTTTATTTACAAAATGGTGATCACTTATGGGTTATACACATTTACACATGAATTATAACGGTATGATGAGTGCTTTTAAAAGGTTTTGGTTTAAAGAGTGGGTTGCCATACCATGCAACCAAACCCGGGTATGTGGAGAGGTCCGCGCCAAACATGAGTAAGGTCGGTTCCTAGTCCAATTCCTCGAGTAGTGAAAGCTCTTGATACTAAAATGAGTATGTATCGTAGTATGTTTAACGTCAATCGATATCCATCCTTAGGCCCAGATAAGAATTTGAACCGTCCGGACATGACTATTGGTCGAAACAGGTTGGGTTGAGCCTAGGAAGGCCGAATAAAACGACCTAAGAAGGTCGAGTAATGAAAATCGACAACTGTCTCGTACAAACTATTCCTTAACCTTAATCAAGTTTCACCTTGGGTAACACGTAAGTGTATTATCCCCAGCGGAGTCGCCAAACTGTGGTGCACGGCGGTACCACGGAAGGAACAAGGACAAGCGTAGAAATACGCATTTTTGGAGTCGCCGCCAATTTTTATGGGAAATTGGAACCGTTCGAATACTTTATGCCATGTCAAGACACAAAGTAATTACATGAACACTAAGAACTTGTTACCGTTAGTATTCTATATCTAGAATGACTCTCGTGGATGCCAATGAACAAAGATGTTCACAGAGATATGGAGTAAGGTGTGAGAGTACGTATTAGGAAGCTTTTTAATCGAATACCTAATCCCGCCCGCCTCGATAGCGGCCCCTACTAATGATTAAGGAAATCGTTCGTGTTTGATATGTTATCGATTATATGTATGCAATGCAACATTCAACATTTTAATCCTGACATGTGAATTAGACTATGTCGGTGAACATGTAATTAGCACTCAGTTATGTCGAAATTGGGAATTTAGAATGAATTACATACGAGAGGCAAAGAAATCATACAATTACAAAGACTAAAAATAAGATTACAACGAGTTACGTGATCTACGTTTGAAATATACTCAAAACGAAGGTTTGAAGAAAAGGAAAAGATTTGAAAAACTAAAACACAGATTAGGAGCGATACGACTAATAGTTAATTAATTACGTAATTAAAGGTACGTTAAAGCGAAAACAGAAGTGGTTTTCTATATTTATGATGGATTATTGACCTATGACTCGAATAGAAGTGGTTTAACATATTAATTACTACAATTTGTATCAACAACGAATCTAGAGACTTGATATGAACGAATCAAACCTCTAAAACCCAATTTTGATTCAAAGACGAAAACCCGCTAATATTGAATTATCAGGGATCTAAGCCAAGAACAAAACGTTTTATGTGAAAGATAAATACGATTTACGGTGTATAAACAAAGAAAATAAAATAAGAAAAGGAAAATAAAGACGGCCTCTGAAAGAAGTGTAGCAGATGCTCTGACTCTTCGAAGAGGCGCACATGCTTCTGCGTTTCTTCTCGACGTCTGATCACTACTGAAAAGGTTTATATAAGGGTTTTGATTTGAAATCGATTTTGAATCTATTTCTGACGTGAATCTTACATTAATAAATAAATAAATAATACAAAATTAAAAGACGGGTTTTACACTCTCAGACTTACATGTTGACGAAATGAGATTAACTAAGTTACATTTTAGCGGTAGCTCGACTCGAATGTATGCAATAAGTGCCCTTGTTAAAGGACTAAAATTGAATGATTAATTGATTGATTGATTGTGTAGTGGTCAAATTGGTCGGTCATGCAAACGTGACGGGTAACCGGAAGGATCTGAGCTTACGTGGTCGATTGATCAAGCACGTAGATGTCGAAAAGGTTAGAGCATAAGGTCTAGAATTCAAAGAGAGAAGAGAATAGGGGCGGAACTCTCGCGTGCTTTAAAAGTGAGAACGGAACGGAGCTCTCATTTTATAGCCAAAAATACGAAGAGTTTGGGAACAACACAAACGTATCACGAAAACGGAGAAAGCAAGGTGGGGAAGAGGCGCAGCACCTGCTGCGTCATTTCCCCATAGGTTTCCTTCTGCAGAAGGAAGATTTCCACGTTTCTATTACGGAATTGTGGTAGATCTATACTTCCATTTTAAAAGGATACGATATAATATTTATTAAAAAGGATAGAAATTGAAATATTTATAAAATATCCAGAATATTCCGCGCGTTCCGACTCGGAGTTTTAAAACGGTTTATAGAATATGAAGCGGTTTTCGACCCGGACATCAAATGAACTCTAATGACTGTCAAAACGACCGTACCGGTGCGTAGATGACGACAAAGGGGTAGACACAAGTGTTTGAGCTATCACTTGACGATAAACTTACGAATTGTTATAAATCGTTTCGCGTACCAAACATGCGGCCCAATCATCACTGGGTGGTTGGCGGAAAGTGTAGAAACGAGGTATCTACACAGAGTTAGTGGTTACTCGGTCGAGTATTGTTGTGACTCGACCGATTTAGGGGTTAGTCGGTCAAGTAAGTGTGTAACTCGGCCGAGTAAGGGTACCTGTTCCGTCATTAGGTTGGTTTTGAGTGTCACTCGACCAAGTGCTTGTGAACTCGGTCGAGTTGGTCCACTCGCTCGAGTAAGCCTTGTACTCGACTGATTTAAGCGCAATTTCAGCTTTTCCGAAAGACTAATTTATTTCTACAATGTGGGGTTATGTCATGTTAGACCTCATTCTAATCATTCTAACTTTATCTGTCCTCACCTAATCTATCTCTAAACTCTTCGTAATCTTAATTACTTCTCCTTGTTTCCTTCATTGTTCCTTGGTAAGCATCTCATCCTTCCTACTCCTTTCATTTCTCGGTTTCTTGGGGCAGAGGCGAACCCCGGATTTTATATACGGGGTAGCGAAATTTGTTTAACATTCCCTCTTGGTAAAAGAAACACTGATGAACATAATCTTTTTTTTTAATAACTTTTTCTTAGTTTAAAAAGATTTTTTTTCATGCTTATTGTTTTGAAACTGTTTATTGCGGTTGAGTCCTAAATCCTAATAGTTTAGCACTTCTTATGACCAATACGTGAACAACTCGTACACAATTGTTATTAATAAAAGTGCGACAACTTATAATATAAAAAATAATTTACATTATTCGTCTCAATTATTTGTTTACTTTTAATTAAAATAGCACTCACAAAGAATAAAATGGGTAAGCAACTAATAATTTGTAAAATAGCGAGTTGTTGGTATATATTAGATACTAGCTTAGACCCGTGCAAAATTGCACGGACATACATAGTACAATATAAATAGACGTTTAATATATATTCTTCGTATTAGTTATCACACTAATGGAACAATGTTATTGTCAATATGTTAAAGTAGTCCTTCAACATTGCGTTATTTATTCACATTTAAAGTAGTAATTATCCGTATGCAATTGCCTAACAATCGTAGTATGCTAAAATAATCGTAGTATGACCTGAATGTACGGGTCAAATAATTTATTATTACCTAGAAGGAGATTTTTTTTTAGTAAAAGATAAACAATGTGAATTCAGGATAAAACAAAATTGCGAGCTTCTTGATGTATTATCGAAAGCTTCCTGATGTATCTAGGATTGTAAGTATGTTAAAATCATCACGGGGTCACAAGAAAATTAAATAATCCATAAGGCAACCATAATAACTAACCGTGAGAGCAATTGAAAGGTTGTGACTTGTGAGCATGAACAACATAGGGAAGGTCGAGTAAAATGAATACACAAGGTCAAAAACCCTATGTAGAAGCAGAATGATAATTGAACACCTAATGATCTCTGCAGTTAAATGTGGAATTACAACCGTACAAACTCAAAGTTTTAATAGCCCATGATAATTACTACAAATAAAATTAGTTACTGACAGATTTTTGGTGAAATATGTTCATCCAAATAAACATAAAAACATTACCCTTTAGAATCCAAATCCATGATCCATGATGGTTACTACAACCATAAAAAAATGCGTAGAAAACTCAAATTAGTCGAAAAAAAATCAGAAATTGCATCATAAAAAACTTATAGGAAATAAAAATATTTAGAAATCAATCAAAGTAAAATTACGAAAATAATGAAAATTGAGTTTGTGCAAATTATGATTTATTTTGTAATTTGTATGGAGACGGGGGAATATCAAAAAGAAAGTTGTGTTAGTGTATGAATTGAAATTAAGTGAGAGAGGTAGTAAAGAAAAAGATTTTGTTAATAACAAAAGATCGCATGTTTTAATTAAGGTTAGGAAGATAACAGAATAATATGTATTGCCATTTTTTTGCAAGGAAATCAATGAATATATACTAAATACGCTCATCAGCCCCATTAATTTGAAGGAAAACCAAAAATTGATTATTGGAAGGCTTGAACACGTGTGGTTTGGATGAGTAGGATTAAGCTCACAACTTTACCACTTCTGCACTGCCATTTTCTTTCTACTATAACGCTTTTACAATATAATATTCTATAGTCTCAGCCATGTACAGGGTAGCAAAAACTCGTATTTCTCATTCATTTTTCCGGGCTTGGGGTAGCGGCTACTACCACTTGCTACCTTATGGGTTTGCCCCTGTCTTGGGGGGTTTTAGGTTATATTTGATAGGATTCTTCTTTAATGATTTTGATCAGTGTCGGATTTGAGTTAGATTAGTAGTATTAGATTAGTTATTGATAGAATTTATATCGAAAGAAGTTTAATAAATATCCTAAATTAATTTAGTATCGTGCATCGCAGAGGCAAAGATATTAGTTTGAAAAATTAAAAGATACAAATTACAATCTATGGATACAAATTACAATCTATGTATATATATCATATATATATATATATATATATCTATATAATATATATATATATATATATATATATATATATATATATATATATATAATCCGGAAAGCAAGGGTGAGTAATAGAATGACATAAAAATATACAATTTCATATACTATTTAGTTTTAGATGTACAAAAGTTCATACAATATCATATAACATCTTACAATATAGTTGCAGGAAAGTAATTAATTTAGAAAAGATAATTAAAATTTTAAAATATAGTCATAAATTGGAAAGTTGATATAAGATGGAAAAAAAATATTTACATGAGTTTTCTTCATTATAAATTTTAACATAATTGTGATGTAAATATAATTTATTTATTTATTTATATATTAAATGTAATAGGTGTGTGAATAGTGAAAGTAACAACAGTTGTAGGGGGAGTAGTGAAAGAAACAATTATAATAACGAGAATAGTTAAAGTAACATTAATAATAGTACGTGTAGTGTAGTGAATGTAATTCATAATCTGGATGATAAAATGTCAATAGTAGATGAGAGAGTAATGAAAGTAACAATAATAATAACTTAAATTAGTAAAAGTATTATTATTAAAAGTAAGTATAGTGGATGTAAATTATAATTCAGATGATGCCTTTTTTTAATCATAACTTTTAAAAATGATAAACACTAGTAAGTATTAGTCTATTAGCAACGGGGGTAGTGAGTGTGTGTTGTTATATTTTACGAGTATGATAATCCCAAATTTAAGAAAAATATAATCTAAAAATGTATTATAAAATAAATTTTAAATAGTAAATATAAGTAGCCCGGGTGACCTCGGGCACCAACACTAGTTCTTTAAGTAATTTAGGAAAGGATTATCATATCTTCATCACAAATTCTTATTTCAGACGGACTAATTCCGTCTGAAAAATAAGACGGGTTTATGTTGCCACTTTTTGATAAAATGTAACAACAGCATATATCAACTTGTTTTCAATAGTGGTTACATCTAACTGTAAAGTGGTTACAAAATCTCGTCTTATTGCTTCAGACCAAAATGGTCCGTCTGAAGCAAGAACAACTGTATCTTCATATGACAACGCCATCTCATTCTTTAGTTGAGCGTTGGGGAAATATGTTTGGGCTAAACCACTAAAAACCTCCTTTGATTAGGTCACAAGTATGCAGGCCCATTAAGAATGTTATGGGCCTCAGGCCCACTATATTCAAATTGGGCCTACATATGCAGATTGTTGAGATTCCAAAGTGCTAAAGGTAGTCCAATACGATAAATTTTAATATTTGCCCACTAATTTCGCAACCACTCAGTACTCAAATACTCATTGCCTTGTCCCTCTTCTTGTTTTGATGCCTTTCTTAGTTCTTGTATTCATAAATGCCATTTACATAACTAAATATGTACGTCATTCAGAGTCTAATGGGTTCAAAACCTTACATCAAAGAAGAATACTGCCCAGTAACAATCTAATAATCTAATACGGAGTATGAATTACCCAAATTTTCATTGAAAACGGGCACTATCCATCTCAAGCTGAATACGGATAGTGTCCCTTTCACAATATGCAAGTGGGGCCTCTACCTGCCCTCCCACTTACATATTGGAAGAGGAATACTATCCGTTTTCAGCTTGCGACGGATAGTATGCATCTTCGAGACAAGCTATATACTCCCTCCTATTCTAAATAAACTTTCATCTTACTTTTTTCATCTATTCACAATATCTTTATCCTTTCCTTATTTAGTAAACTTCTATAATTATTTTAATCAACTCACCCAACAACAATACCGCACAATACTCATACTTTATCTTATTTTAATCATCTCACCCCCACAAAAATACTTATTTTAATCACTTTAACCCACAATAATACTCCACAATAACTTCCCTCTCTCCAATCACTTCATCCCCCACAATATTTTATCTTATTTAATTACCAACCCTTAATTTTTGTTCCATCTATGAAGAGGGAATGTTATGTAGAATAGGAGTGAGTAAATTATAGGATCAATTGTTGAAAACATTCTTTAATGTTATACTTTTTAAAATTTAATACCTTATAAAAAAAATTCAAAACTTAATACCTTAAACTAGCATTCTGACATATTCTAATACCTTAAGTGAGTTTCGACCAAAAAAAATGAAATATTCTGTCAACTTTTTAAATTTCCCTCCAAAATTCTGATTTTATCCCCATTATACCCATATTCTTTTTTCACATGTCTATCTTATAATTTTTACATGTCTATCTTATTCTTCTAAGGCCTCATTCTTTTGAGCTGAATTTTGCTGAACTTTTCTGAACTGAACTTATTGGAGCAACTGAACTGAACTTATAGGAGTCGAACTGAACCTATAGGAGCTGAACTGATCTGAACTTATAGGAGCTGAACTGAACTGAACTTATAAGAGCTGAACTGAACTTATAAAAGCTGAACTGAGCTTATAGGAGCTGAACTGAACTGAACTGAACTGAACTTATAGGAGCTCAACTTTTTTGAACTCAATTTTACATAATTGAATAGAACTTATAAAATCTAAACTTTACTAAAGTGAACTTTATTATTATTATTATCTTTTGGAAAGGGATGTCATACAAAAAAAAAATATACTCTAAAACATAAAGTAAGATAATAACATTATTCTGATTTATATACATTGGTTTGTTCATACAGATTACTACGTTTACATTACGATAAAAAAAAAATCACATATTACATCGTTTTCTAATCATCTATTTCTATATCATCAGCTTCCTCATCACTTTCTTCTTCATCTTCACTATCACTCGAAACAACGAATCCATTGCCTCGCCAAATGTTTTTTACTATCTTGTTTCGTACCTTGAACATAACCTTTTTCCGCTTATCATCAAACATGCCTGAATCTACTGTTCCTTGAATATTCACGCCATGTTGTATAATAGGTATTTCAAGAGTATGCATCCTTATAAAATTATGAAGTTCCTTATAAAATTATGAAGTATGAATGTAGAAACAATAATAGACATTTGATACTTTTGTGACATTTGGGGCATATTTTTTTAACATCTTCCACCTTTTTTTCAATTGACCAAATGTCATTTCAACTTTCATTCTCAATGATGAATGTCGATAGTTGAAATACTCTACAATTCCTTCGGACGGTCTCAATGATAATTTATGTATCCAATAATTAATGTCAAATGTTTTTATATCGGTTTTCATAAATAATATATTCCGTATAATTTTTCTAAACTTAATTTGTAAGAATTGAACTTTTCTGAACTGAACTTATAAGACCTGAACTGAACTGAACTGAACTTATAGGAGCTGAACTAAAACTTATAGTAGCTGAACTGAACTGAACATATAGGAGCGGAGCTGAACTGAACTTATAGGAGCTGAACTGAACTTAACTTAACTTATAGGAGCTGAACTGAACTTAAAGGGGGTGCCTTTAAGTCCAAAAGAACAGGACCTAACTCCTTCACCATTTCAGCTCAATCTCTCACTTTTACATTTCACCATCTTCACGGTCTTTTCTATTTTCTCTATCTTTTGTACCCGTATAATTTGCTTATGAATTTGTAATTTAGGGTTCATGAAATTTGGGGATAATTTATGTGATGAACCTTAAATTGAGTTCCAGCGAGTAAAAGGGTAACTTGAGATGGAAAAAAGGGAAGCCTTTTTTAATGAAGATATCAAATATCTCAAAGAAGAGAGCAAAAGATGAAAAAGTTCAAGATGAAAAAGTTCAAGAATATAAACGATAAAGTTGTTGTTAGTAGTCATTTTCCAAAGAAATACCCAACAAAATTGATAGACATATCAATTAAGATAGTTATTGTTCTTTTATTTAGGGGAAATTATTATTAGGTTGTTTTAACCGAAAGAGAATAAGAGTTAATTATGAGTGCTCTGTGTTGAGGAAGAGGGTATATAAAAGCAAGGGTAAAATGGGTAGTTTCTATTTTTTTCGGTTGGAAGTCACTAAAAGTACCAAAATATGTGAATGCTAGTTAAAGGTATTAAGTATTGATTTTTTTTTATAAGGTATTAAATTTTAAAAAGTGTAACATTAAATGGTGTTTTTAACAATTGATCCTATATTATAACCACTCAAACAAATCATTAATACGAGGTATATATTAGCAATAACTCTTGCTTTTGACGGGACGACTCGTCGCAAGCCTGCGACGGGTCAAATCCCTCTCACAAAGAGCAAGTGGCAAGGCAAGTAGGTGGCAAATGGAGCACCCCACTTGCCTTGCCACTTGCTCTTTGTGAGGGGAATTTGACCCGTCGCAAGCTTGCGACGGGTCGTTCCGTCACAAATGAGAATTTGTGATATACTAGAGCGGAGTTAAGAGACATTGGCAAGATAGAGAAAATGGACTCAAGAGTCAAGAGGACACATGAAATCATGTAACCTCACGGCCGAAGTCAGGGTCGTCTTCGATACTTTAGAGGTCCTTTCAAAACGTGTCATATTGGGCCTTATTTAATACGTCGTCGTTATTTTGTATGTCGCTATTTTGTTTATTTCGAAAAATGATTTTGTTAAGTTTATGAAAAAGACCAAAATAGTTATTTTTTTGTGTGAAAAAAAAAACGAAATTGCACGGAATAGAATATAATTTATATTTTTGTACGTAGATTTTTCGTTTATTGAAAATTTATATTTCATATAGGGCAGCCAATATAAAACAATAGGTTTTACGTAAGATCGACTTAACTTAAGACATCTCACAACCTTCATTTATTTTCAACTCTATTTTAATCAGCTGTGAGAGTCGACTTAAATTAAAATGGCACTCCCTCCTATTCTCAATAACATTCCCCGTTTCTATTTTCGTATATTCACAATACTTTTCATATTTCCTTTTTTGTTAAGTGTTTGCGTGATTCATATTTAATTTTATGGTGGGGTAGTATATTTGTGTGGTCCAAATTTAATTATATGGTGGGGTGGTGTGTTTTCTTAATTTTTGTGTTCAAGTGAAAGGAGAAGATTATTGAGAATATTAGAGAGTATTAAATAAGAATTGGTGTAAACTAATCTACACAAAGATGATTATAGGAAGCCTAAAAATGATTTAAAAAGAACCACCACCAATAAGAAATCTTTCACATATATAAAAGAAATAAATGGAGCTTCAAATGAAATAAATAAATAAAAGAAAGAAATGGAGCTTTGGAGAGGTGGCACTCATGCATTGGTGGAAGTGGTGGGTTACTAGGGGCGCTCGCCTCCCCGGCGGAGGAGATTTTTTGAGGTTTTAGTTAATTTTTTTTTGAAACAATTTTGAGTGTAATTTATAATATTAATCCTTCGTTGTCCTAAGTTCAAATCCACATTCCACCGTGAACCCAATATATTGGAAATGCGTATAAATAAAAGGAGTACTACTTCATCTCGAGGAAAAGAAAGTAGGCTCACTTATTCAACCAACAATTAGTCTTGATCCGTCACAAGCTTATGAAAGGTCGGATCCCTCTCACATGCTTGCAAGTAATTAGTTTTCCACTTGACCTCCCACTTGTAAGCTTGAAGCTTATGAGAGGGATCTGAAATGGTTTTCTACTTACACTCCCACTTGCAAGCTTGTGAGAGAGATTCGACCCGTCATAATTTTGTGACAGATAGTGACATCTTATAATAATATAAAAAAGCTTGTTGAGCCTCCATTGAAGTGACACGTGTCACATGTTATCTTGCTGCCACGTCATACATCAACTAATCCTACATTCCTACCTATCAGCTAAGGAGTATTACCCAACTTTTCTGTAAAACAAAAAACAAAAGAGAAAAAAACAAAATAGGCAAAGTCATTAAGACGGTTGAACTCCTTCATCTCATCATTTTCCCGCTCCTTCGTATAGCTGCACATAAGGAAAAAAAAAGTCGTCTGAAATTAAATACCCCAATTGACCATCCCATTATTAATTTTTGATTACTAACTCCATTATATGAATTAAATCATTGTTAATTGGAGATTAAACCAAAAAATAGAGCAATTAAGAAAATTTATCTTACTAAGGACTTGGACGCTATCCCTTCATCTCTCCGAAACCTCTTTAATAATCATTCACCACCTTTAAAATGGAGCACAAATTCTTATTTAAGACGGAGGTATCCGTCTTAAGCTTAAGACGGATACCATATTCTCTCACAAAATACCCATCAAGGGTGAGTGGAGAGCACATGGGGGGAGCCCACCTTGTCCCCTCTACCCATTTCCTCTCACAAAATACCCGTTGCAAGATCTGACCCGTCTTAAGCAAGTCCTACTGAAAATGGAGCTACAACTCATAAACGCAAATGAATTTTGTAATAGCCGAAAAGTGTATGTTCAGGTCCGACCGTTGGTTCTATATTTTCTCTTAGAGTGTTGTTACACCGTAAACTTTCATCTCCTTATCTCCAAAATCAATAATACTGGTGATGGAATCTATTTCACTATTTCCTAAAGTTGCTCTACATACTACTGTATGATTTTATGTTCATGCTTTATCGCCTTTAACTTGCTTGCTTCTATTCATTCTTTAATTAATTGCTATGTTTCTTCTATTCATTCTCTATTTCCTAAATCATTTCCCCTTTATGTATGTTGTTTTCACTTTGCAGACGCCGGAAGAGTTAAGACATACCCAAAGTGAAAACTGAGAAACAATTACCATTTCGAAGCTAAATGGTCGCAATTACCTGTGAGCATGTCTATGCTTGACGTATCAGAACATTTCCTTAACATAGGATTACAAACTCCGCCTATATCTCTTCTTGACATATAGGTTGCGGGAACCGTGGTACTTCATATAGTTTTGAAATTTTGATTAGATTTGTAAGTACTTCATAAGCAGAGTATCATACAATTTGGAGTTGTCTACTCTACTACATTTTTTTCCTTCTTTTGTGTGAGGAGTACCTTTATTTTAGTAAAGATAAAGATTGGATTTGTGAGAAATCTTCATCATCTTACTTGACATATGAAGTCTAATGAAATTCTTATTAACAAAGTGAGGTCTGCTTGAACCTGATATTTTTGTTATAAATGATCAAGTATTATCTAGGAAACTGATGTTTGGTAATCCATAAGATATACGGTAGCCGTCGCTTTTTTACTTCTTAATCATTACGTTTCTATACTTTTTGTACTTTCTCGTATTCTCTTAAAACACTAAAACTCCGTGTGGAGTGACAAATAAAAATTCATTGCATAAAATATTATAATATCCTTCTTCCTCTACCCTCAAATTTTATCATCCTTTTTTAACTTTTGAAGTTATTCATGCATTAATTGGGTCAATAAGACGTTAGCTTTAAACTTGAATGAAACTACTGTATCAAAAGGTGCTGCAGTTGTAAATTTGTAATCAAACTCATCTCTTAAATTACAATATCTTGTACATAAAAACAGGTCAACTGTAAATGTATACAAGTTATTTGCAAATTTGTACTAGGAGATCCTATATTTAATACCGACTATTTAAACCTTTTTTCCTAGGAAAACTTATTAAACCATTTAGTTATTACATATGCTTATACTGAAGATCGACATATGAACAACCATTTGAGTTATTCTCATACAAAACTTAATATAGACTTCAAGAGGTTTAATACATAAAACAATTTCTAAACAAGTATTTATAGCAACCCCGTGATTTTCACGGGTTACAAAACTAGTTATTAATTACTAAACTGATTTTCGTGTAAGTATATATTGATTTGAATGTGAGTATCAAGATTATTGATTTGACACTAGATGAGATTAGATGGCTCCCTCGTATTCTCTAAGATCTTCCACATTTTCCAAAACGACAAATTCATTAAGATCTTGCACTTTGCTTATTTGTCTATCATTTTTGGTTATAATAATTTAGGATCTCACATTCTCTCTCTTACTTTCATTTACATCTACATATCATCATACTACTAAATATTCTTCCAAAACAAATGTGGAAGCATAGAAATATGAGGGAGTATAAATCAGTCAAATTACTCAACTGATTATTGATTTTAACGACATATTGTTAAAATCGCCATGTTTAACCCGTGTTCAATTAAAGACAGAATTAATCGGTCTTGAATGAGCTGAACATTTTCTTGTTTGGTGCAAACAAGGTCAGTTTCGTACAAACAAGGTCAGGTGTGAGTCCTATTTCTGGATTCAGTTGTCAGCAGTGTCAGAGTCAAAGCAAGCAGAGTACTCTTTTGTCTCGCATTTTAAAAGCTGCTGCCTCCTTAGTCTAGTCTTTGCTACTACATTTACTAATTAATCAAAACTTTGACACTTACCTTGTTCTATGTTACAAAAAACTTTACTTGCTAAATTCAACAGAAAAATAAAACTCAACGCAAAGGGAAATGACAACGCTAAAGGAACAAAAGGTACTGTCTCACTCGTTATGTTAGAACACTGTTTAAAGTTAAAACTTCAAAACACAACAGAAAATGAAAACAAAACAAAGGTGCAAATTCAAATCTCAAAGGTTCAAACTTCACACTTGTAAGTTGCAACTTCCTCTTTTGTCTGCCACTCAAAACTGCTGATTCTAGGCTTTGGGTGACCTTAAATATACTTCAAAATATCCCGAGATACTTTATTTATGTGTTATATGACGGGTTCGTCCTTTAATTTCTAACTTGTCAAATGCAATTATTATGACAAAAATTTGGCATATCTTCGTCTATGACTGAAAATTCGACTGTCCCAATAGTTTGTTCGTGTGTATTTATGAACACCCTATACTTTGAATCTTTTCAAGAAAATATAAGAAACAAAAAACATGATTTAAACTTTGTTACAATAAAACATGATTATAACTAAACATGATTACAATAAACTCACAAATCTGCTAAAAAAAAGGCTTCATTTTTATAATGATATTAGAACAATTCTCTTCATCTTGCTGCATGATCAGGAACTTGGTTTTGGTGAAGATGATCATTGTTGTTAATGCCAACATTTGATCTGCTATTATTCTTAATTTGTTCATAAAATTGATTAATAGCACCATAATTCAATATATCCTGTGATAAACCAAGCTCCAAATTATCCCTACTATTTCCATACTCTCCAAAACCCACCAAACCCATGTTCAAATTTGACAACTCCATTTTCGTGCTACAAAACCCGGTATCTTGACCCGAATTAAACCCGAATCCCCACGAAACCGGAGGAAAATCATTAATACCAATAAAGTTCCCAGAACCGGAAATTGGTGCAGAAACAGAGGTACCCTGTTCAGAGACAGATGACCCGGAACCGCATACGAAGGAAGCGGGTATAGTACCAGTTCCAGTAGTAGCAATAATGGCATTTTCTGATTGTTGTAAAAGCCATTGAATAGTTTCACCATCAGATTTATGACCTAATTCTTTAGTTAATTGGAAAATTCTTGCTGCACAAACTGCTGGCATTCTAATTCTTCTACCTCTTCCATCAACTTTTGTGTGTCTGTCTTTGTTTGATTTTCTTTTTAGTGGGTTTACTTTTTTGCTGTTGTTTGTGGGGTTTTCATCAAGGTTTTCAATTTGTATGGGGTTTTGGATTACAAGTTCTGGTTTCTTGAGATTTAGCATGTATGGCTTTTGTTGTTGTTGAGTTTCAAGATGATTCATGAAAGTGGCCATTTTTTGAATGGATGATTTATCAACTTTGAGGGTAATTTTTTTTTGTGGTTCTGTGAGAAATAAGGAGATAAATTTGAAGGAGGGGGTTTATGGGTGTTTAATGTTGATGGCCTTGATGTTGGTGTATGATTGAGGAAAATAGGGAGAGGGTATTTCTCAAGGAGGCAGTTTCTTTTGTGTTCAAACTTATGGCTTATTGTAAGTCTGGTTTAAGACGATATTATTCGTTTTAAGTTTAAAACGGTTTAAATACTATCACATGATGATAATAAGGATAAATTTTTTGATATTTATTAGGCAATAAGTTGAATGATTTGATATTCACTTGAGCCGTTTTAATATTTATGATAACATGTTTTTCCTCCTACCCTTCCATAGTCTCATGTAACAAACTAGTCTCTAGTAATTTAGTTACCAGGGGACAAATATATGCAACAATAATGTGACATCATGTTTGGAGTTTTTAGAAACAACTTAGAGCGTAATTCATATTACATCAATTTCTCTTTTACTTAAGTACATTTGGTTCACTTAATGACACCGGATAAAAAGATAACAAATACAAATATCACTATTACTAAATGCTCATACCTAACTTTCAAAATAGTTAAAAGGGTAATGAAAATATTCATTTTTTTTATTTTTACTAACATGACCGTTATTACAAAACTATTGTCTGAATTAATCATTTTTTCAAATTATTTGCAAGAAAGAAAACTTGGCTTATAACCTTAAGAAAGAATAACTTATAATAATGTTATTAATTATTATCCACTTGTATTACTTTCACACGAACATGTTTTCACACGCTTGAAGTGCCACTCATTGCGATATGAGAGTAAGGATTCTCTTCATTTCTTTTTATAAATGGATCTTTGGTGGTCCAGATTTATTTCTACACCGATCAGACGATTATTATTTGACGAGAAACGAAAAAGTAAGATGAGTAAAATGAAAATATATGATATAATATTCCTTAAGAGAAAAAAAAATCAATAAGTAATGGAGATGATCATCTTTTCGAATATGGGAGAGTAGTATCATCTTCTCGAATATGTGTAGATATCTAAAACTTGTCCATTCTTGTGTACTACATGAATTGGCCTTAACTGGTTTATGTTAATGATATGTTCATTTTATACCGTCTTCGTACATGCTTTTTCCTTACTATTCGAACTATTTATGAACTTTCATTAGCTATTTAGCTAGGTTTTCTTCACTTTGCTACTTTGGGTATGTTATTTACCAATTTGCACGAATTGTTGCTTTAAGCACACCTTCTAGCTATATTACGACATACGGGGAATGCGTTAAGAGTTTTTGTATGGAATAGACCACGAAATGCAGCTTGTTTTATGATTCAAACCGGGCAGTTTTGCCCTGAACAAGCCGATTTTGCTCCTTGAACCGGTCGGTCACCCCTATTTTGACGGGGTTTTAAAAACTTTAAAAATCAAAACCGCAAATGTCACTATATTATAAAACCAAAACTTAATTTAATAAATCGTTTATACAAATTGTATCTTACATAAATACAAAGGACATCGATCCCTTGATAAAACACATTTAATATACTAAACTAATATAAACTACACGCTAAGGGTGAATCGCTGTAAGAACAACGCTCGCTAGCTCACTCGCCACAACCCATGCAAACACCAACCTGCAACCTGTTCATTCATTAAAAATGAATGCCACAGTCAGTGGGGAGTAACTCAGGGTTCTCCCAGCCATATCACAAGTAAACATACATAAACGACAATTAAACATGTAAAAACGTATATACAAGTGAATCATGTGAAGTACAAACATGTATTTCAAGATAGTATGATATAAATAAGTGAAATGTCAAATAATAAGCATCATGCTATGAATCGACTCGGGAATGACACCCTTAGGCAACTATATACACACGATGGCTTACATCTCACCGTTAGTGGCATATACTTGATAAGGTAGAGACTCGACACACAACCAATTCAATCATCTATTTCATGCAAGAATCCAACTCAATGTTCACATATGATTCGAATTCCAAACAACCATCCAAACATACGAATGTAACAACATAACTCTCACGGTAAATGGCACGCACTAACATCATGTACAATAGCAAGACAAGTCAATGGAAGTCCACGGGATAAGACGTTTCCCTGAACCGTATACGATAAGACGTTTCGTATACTCATGACTTAGACAAACGTATCCACGGGGTAAGACGTTCCCCGGAACCGTGTACGATAAGACGTTTCGCACACACAAGACCTAGACAAACATGTCCACGGGGTAAGACGTTCCTCGGAACCGTGTACGATAAGACGTTTCACACGCACAAGACTATAATACTCTCGTTAGGACGACGATAATAATACGGGCCTAGTCTAAAATTGGCCAGACTCTTGGGATAAGACGTTTCCCGATTCGACATGTGGTATGACGTTCCACATCCAAGACTCGATCAACACAATGGACGTCGAGTACCCCAAATTCGGCTAAACCACACGAAAGAGGCGGAAAGAGATCTATAGTCAAAAGTCAAGCTAGTACGCTACATGCAATGACATCAACTCGCAAGGATACAACATTTGACGGCTGGGTCGATCAACGCATTGTGTTCACCTCCTAACAACGTCGTCATATCCCTACTAAAACATGCATATAAGCATCAAGGATATACCCCATCGCTCCGACATTCCAGTCTAATGAGGATAAGGTGTAGCCGGGAAATGAGAGTTCAAAGCACTCAACAAGTAGTGCTCAAATCAAATACATAAGGTAGAACCGACTCAAGAGGGGACATACTAAAAACCGTCACCAAACATGTGATAAAGCATAATATAAATGTAACAATGATAAACATGAGACAATACGTGATTTCATAAGCATTAGACCAAGATTAATAAGTATAATGAATAATAAGAAACATAGATCTCATCTCAAAACAACAAGTTTGTAAACTAACTAAAATAAGGGTCCACTTCAAACGATCATAACTAGCGTTCTAGACATTAAAATTCAGAAATTCCAAGTGGAGGTGATAGCTTATCGTCTTACGGTTCCAACGGTAGGTCACAAGCCCAAACCAAGCAAGTAGCAAAGGAGATATGATCATTTTACGAAAATGGGTAAGTGCAGGAAAACTGCAGTCGTCAAGACCGTGACTTGTATGTCACGCTCGTGACAGGAATTTCACGTCCGTGACTTACATGTCACGCCCGTGAAAGGTCTGTCAAGCAAGGGTATTGGTTCTGCCTCTTATTTCACGCCCGTGACATATAGGTCACGCCCGTGATTTCGGTCGAGACAGCTATTCTTTGTTCTAAACTCAACCATGACTTCCCCAAATAGATCCACACACAAGTTTAACAACAATGAATTATTGAAACCAACAACATATATGTAACCTTGCGTAAGATTAACATAAAATAAGCATATGAGATGGATTAAACATATAAATGAGTAATAAACACTTATTCATGTGAAATCAACACAAGGAATTCATCTTTCACTAGTAAATACAACAATTAACACATAAAATACATATTGATATCGAGTAACCCATCACCGTTACCTCGATTAACACTTCAAATCTTCATTGCCCAAGCTATCCATCAACCCACATGAATTCCTTGACCCAAAATCTTCAAAGTCCAACGTTTCCCGATAAATAAAGCGACAAGAACCCAAAACCGAAATATGGTAAAAGACGGTCTTAAAATAAAGTCAAAAGTTTCGATCTTTTATTGGCTATAAAGAAAGAGGACGGTGAGAGGATCTCGAAACATTAAACGGAATTGAATTACGTTAAGAAACGAAGAAGTTACGCCCGTCTTAAGTTTAGATCTAGAAAATGGGTTTTAGTAAAAGTTGAAGGAAATGGATATTTTATGGTATGAAAATGAAGAGGAGGATGATAGGAGAAGGTTGATATAAAAATCGTCGAGTTTCGTTGAGAGACGGAGAAATGATATCCGTCTTAAGATTATAAAGTTATGGAGGTTTAATTAGACCTGGCAAATGGGTCAAACGGGTCGGGTTTGGGTCGGGTCAGTTTGGGTCAGGTCATATCGGGTTTGCTCAACCTTTCGGGCCGGGTCGGGTCGGGTCGGGTCACTTTCGGGTTTGGGTCACTTTCGGGTCTGGGTCAGTTCGGGTTTGGGCCATTTCGGGTATGGGTCAGTTCGGGTCGGGTTATTTTAGATTCATATCCGATTTATTTAGGCCATTTTTAGGTCAAAATGATCATGTTAGTTTTCAAGTCAAGCCCGGCGTCGAGCCATACTCGCACGAGCTGACTTCGACCAAGCCGAGCTTGAGCTGCACGTGGGCTGTCTCGTCTCATTTTCAGTTTATCACGCCTAATCACAATAAATTGGGTCATTTAGGATCATTTCTAAACGGGTCGTTTGTGGGTCGCTGGTTTTGGGTCGGGTTAGTTTGGGTCGGGTCTATTTCGGGTCAGTCAAGAATCGGGTCGGGTCGGGTCGGGTCTGGGTCGGGTCGGGTCAATTCGGGTTTCGGGTCATCCTCGGGTCATGCAGTTCCGGGTCGCTTTCGGGTCTCGGGTCAGCCTTATCGGGTTGGGTTATTCGGGTCGGGTCAGTTTTGCCAGGTCTAGGTTTAATGGTGTTTTTGGTGTTTGAGGAGAAAGATGAAGTTGCTGAAAAATGAAGAGGGAGAAGGAGGTTTAATGAGTTTGTTTAGAGAAAATGAATAATATAAGGTCCAAATTTCATATCGGTCGACTCACTTGGATTTTCGTGTAGACTTCGATTATGAATTCATAATGGACTGAAATGCGACGGTTGCTACCCAACTAAACTAAATTCTATTTAACATTGATTTACAGCCACGAAATCATAAGTTATCGACTTAAAATATGTTAACCAATAAATGTAAAAGACGAATTTATAAAATTAACGACTTTAGTAAATTATTCATTATTATAAAATCTGGGGTGTTACATTTATTGTCAACTTCCCGTGATAATTTTCCATACACTCAAAATCAAATCGCGGATAAATAACATTTAAGGTCATATAAAAAATTTCGAAAATTGAAGATCAAAATAGCATTATATTATGTACATAATATTCTTCTATAGTTCGACTTGTATATAAACTATTTAGAGTTATAATTAACTTTTAGACAATGCTTTATGTTTTGTATTGTGTTGTTTACTTTATTACCAACCACCATTTTTTTATAAGTCAAAATAAAGAGAATTTGTAAAAAACGCGACATGTGAGCAATAATATATTAATGTGGATAATAATATAGGGCGATGATAACGCCAAAAGTCTTTTAGTTAATGACATTCAAATTATGAGAGAGTGAATAGTAAGATACTCCCATAATTTGCTTGTATTTGAGTGACATTATCAAAAGCGGTAGTGTCATTATATCCCCCATAATTTATTGTTCGAATAGACAAAAGGAGAAGAAGATAGTCGTACAAAGTTAAGGCATGGGCCTAGGCTTAATAGATCTTGATTATCAATTCACTAATTAACAACGTTGTCAAGTGTTAAACTTCCTAGATTTGAACTTCTACTATTAAAATCCATAAAAGAAAACAGTAATACCACCATCTTTAGTCATTAATTCTTATAAAATATACAAATGCACAACATATAAAAAGTAGAATTAATAATAATACATATTACTTCGAAGAGATGCCAATATTTTAATTGAAAATTCATGTTTTCATTTAAGTTGGTCAATTTCAATTCCACCATCCTCTACTTTGGTCAAGTTATATACCATTTTTTAACTAATTATAATTGCATGATAATAATAAAATTATCGTAACTTACAAATTCTTGCTTTCACACATAAATCCATGATTGGTGCGAGTTATGATGATCGACCTAATTTTTACACTTTACTCTCATTTCCTTAGACTGATCTATCGTTTTTAAATAATATAAATGACATTTTGTAATAAGATAATAATGGTAAATGGGAAAAAAAGGGCATATTAGAAGATTAGGTACAAAAAATGAGACGGTGTCCATTTTTGAGGTATATGATTGGTCTAATTTTCACTTTTAACTATTGTATCCTTTTGAATGATCTATCGTCTAAATAATATAAATGACAATAATATGTAGTAAGATAATAATGGTAAATGAAAAAACAAAACAAAAAAAGGTGTAATATGAGATTAGGCGCAAAAATGAGACATGGTCCATTTGTGAGGGGTATAAATGTATAATGTACTCCGTATCTATCTAGGTATTTATATAGGACATTCAACTATATATGATCATTTATAATCCCATAATATTAAAGGAATACAAGCAAAGATGTTTATCAATTGACTCTCATAGAAAATTAGCAATTATAAAGTTGTTTGTTCAACGAAGATCAAATAAAACTCGATATCTATCATTAATACATATTTTTATCCTAAACTTTTTATCATCTTCAAATTTAAGTTCCATAAATTTTATAATTTGATTATGCAAAAAAAAAAATTCAAAGAGAATGGAAGATTGAACTTACTAATTGGGTAAAATCTTAATTTACCATTGCATGACGTTGTTAGTTAGCTAAGCCTACGTCTTTATCAAAGCGTCTTCATTACAGCCTACACAATATAAGAAAAATAAAAAACAATACACAAATTAGTAATTGATCATACAAAATTCAAGGAAGTCATATAAACTACTCAAATTTGTACCCATCACATGACTCTTTTAGAGAAAACAAAGAAACAATGTTAAATAGGAAATGCTTAATAACACTAATTTGCTTGGAAGTTGAATGATGTACATTAAAATTCGGTGACATCAATAATAATTAAGAAATAAACACATTCAAAAGTTGGCATTCAAAGGGTTTTAGATAATGAGTTGATTTATATAATCTTTATAGTGATAAAAATAATTGTAAAATTAGTATGAGAGATGAATGGGGTGATGGTTTTGGCATTCAAATGGTTGTAGATAATGAATTATTTTATAAAATATTTATGATAATAAACAATTAATTGCAAAGTTAATATGAGAGGTGAATAGGGTGATGGTTAATATATTTCAGAATTAGAAGAGTCGTTAGTAGTGTTAGTGTACTAATGTATGTAAAAATAATGGATGAAGGCTTATGAGGTTTTGGCATTCAAATGGTTGTAGATAATGAATTATTTTATAAAATATTTATGCTGACAACAATTAATTGCAAAGTTAATATGAGAGTTGAATAGGGTGATGGTTAATATATTTCGGAATTAGAAGAGTCGGTAGTGTTAGTGTACTAATGTATGTGAAAACAATGGATGAAGGCTTATGAGGTTGCCACATGCCATTTTAATACTACTCAATCTACCCTTTTTATATTATTGTATAGATTTGGTAATTAACTTTTTTATTTCATTTTCTATTTCAATTTACTCCTCATTGTTATTCATTTCTTCATTAATGCTTTGTTTTAGTTCTATGCCTTTAATTATGAATTCACTTTTTATTATTGGAATTACCTTCAATTGAAGTTTGAGTAGCTAATTCAGCTGCTAGGGTCGAGGGGAATCTATGGGTAAATAAGTATCATTTATATGGTTAGTTAGATCGATGATTTATGCTTTTCCCTAATTTCATGTTATCATTGCATCAATAAATTGGTTAAGTGCACGACTAGCTAATCGAATATAGAAAATCGTGACCTAAGATCGAAAGTCTGGTTATCGATTAGACTTATATGTAATCGGTAGGATTTAGCTAATCAAACGCGAAAGCCCGTTAGTGTAATCCTAAAACTGATAATCGATCTGAAAGGACTTGTCTCTCATCTAATTGCATTTATCATTGATTTGATTAATCTTCTAAGCTTTTCATATAAATCTCATAGTGAACCAGAGTTCCCTATCTCTTTCTCTATTATTGTTATTCGCTTTAATCCTCACAATCTTTTTAGTTTTCGATTTACAAACAATCAAACCCCCAGAATTCAGAATAATGTAGATTAGTTTAGTAATTTGTGATTGCTTGTGTCTTTTTGTGTTCGACCCCGACTACACTAGCTTTAAGTTATATCATTGGGTTTTATCTTTGATTTTATGATATGACTTAACCCGATCATATTTTGGCATCGTTGTCGGGGAGACGGCTTTGTTTATTGCTTATTTCTTTTTCTTGTCTTTATTATTCCATCTTTGTCTTAGGGTACATAGTTACTTAAGACTGTTCTTACCATTTCCTTTTATAACTTGTTTATGCCGAGGTGTTGTAGATCAAAGCTCATACCTTTCTACCCCGAACCAGAGAAAACACTTCGTGCTAGACGGAATTTTTTCAAGGAAATTAGTCAAGTAGAAGACTTGAGTACGCTTGAACGCATTCACAAGGATTATATTGCAACAAATTAGTCTACTGAAGAAGACGCCTCATGAACGTTTGAGACTACAACCTTTACCTCCAACATGCCTTAATTATCAAGCCATTCTGATCCTACAAACGAGTTTATTCCTAAGGGATTCCAACTCCCTACTGATACCAATGATACATTTGAGAATCGCCCCTCGTACATCAACTTAGTGGAGCGGAATACTTTTGAAGGTGTTGTCGCTGAAGACTCTGGAGATCATATGGAAATCATTGGTTATTGTTGCTCTATTATATAACCACTGGGGTAATACAAGAGAAGGTGAAGGAGGTATTGTTTCCTTTCTCCTTAAGGGATTTTTATCGCCAGTGGTACCGTGATTTAGACAAAGAAGTTGCAGGTGTAATAGATTGGAATTCCCTTGCACTAGCTTTCTAGAAGAGATACTACCCACAACAGAAAACTAATGTTATAAGAAGGCAAATTAAAGGCTTTAAACAAGCACACACCGAAGACTTGAATGAATCTTGTGTTCGCTTTAAGAAACTTGTACGATCCATCCCTCACACAGACCTTGGTTTCTATGCAATCAATTTTATAATGGGTTATATGATGATCACAGATCCCTTCTTGATGCCGATGAAATGAAGGATTCCAGAAGAATGAAGACGATGATAAATCTTGGAATACCATCGAGGAGATGGCTACTCATACGGCCGAGTATGGGAATCCTAGGGGTAACACTCGACGTAGCTGTGGTGAGAATAGTGGGGTGGCCGCACAACTAAAAGCTCTACATGCCAATTACGTTTGAGAAATATGAGTCCTTAGAAGGCTAGAGTGACCAATAACAAGTACATGATATGGTGCAGCATGGGGTCGGATGTAGCGATGTGGAAACGCTAGTCATCATGCGTCAGATTGTATGGCATGGGTAGAGCAAGCTTTGGCATTGCAGTCATTCCGTCAAGGTACTCCATTTTCCAACTTTTATAATGAATGAACCAAGGAGCACCCGAACCTTTCATATATGAGCCAAAATGTACTCAATCATCAGCTACCGATCCACCAACAACAACTGTACCTTCCACCACACTCAAATAACCAACAACAATCATTCCAAAAGCCTTCCAATAACTCATAAGCACAATATAACCAAGCACCTTCACCAGGACAATCTCAGTCTCCAAATGAAATAGCTGAGTTAAAGGCATTGATAACTTCTTTAATGGCCAAATATTAAAAAAAAAAAAAAAAAGAGCAAGCTAAAGACACCGTCATTAAGATGTTGGATAAGCAGATGGCTCAACGAGAATCAAATCAGTCAACTCGTCCACCGGGTACACTTCCTCCCTACGTAAATCCACCAAAACAAGATGGGCATGCAAATGCCATATTCTTACGAAGTGGTACTCATTATGATGGTCCGTCTAGTTCGAATGGGAATGGAGAGGAATCGCTAGAAGACGAGGTTGAGAAGGATGATGATAGAAGTCAGAGACGAGAATTTGTGCCACAAAACGAAGTGGATAGGTCCGAGAATGATAGCGATCAATCGACCAGAAATTTGAAAAAGCATAAAAACACAAAAAAAAAAAAAAAAACTCGCCATTGGAACCGACCAGTTTGAGGTCTTGAACCGGCCGATTCAGACTCAAGCCGCCCGGTTTGACTCCTTGAACCACCAGGTTCCACCTACGGAGTTGATCAGTGATGTTTTCCGTCCCCTGTCTCTGATAAAGTTGAACCCGCTATTGAGATTAAGGTACCATTTCCAGGCCGGTTGCAAAGTAAGAAGATTTATATACAATTTAGTAAGTTCATGGATGTCGTAAAGACCTTACAGGTAAATGTACCATTTACTGATATCATCACTCATGTACCGTCCTATGTTAAGTTCATGAAAGACATATTTACTAGGAAGCGTAGTTTGGATAGTGTGGAGACCATTACTTTTACTGGAGAGTGCATCGCACTCTTACAAGGTAATGCAGCTCCAAAATTGAAGGGCCTAAGTAGTTTTTCGATACTTTGCACGATAGAAACTCAATCGGTTGATAAAGCTTTTTGTGACTTGGGAGCGAGTGTGAGCGTCATGTCATACTCTATTTGCAAGAAACTAAACATATTGGGGTGGGGGCTGTTGGGGAGGTGTGTTAAAAATGCACTAACATAACCCTACATATGGGTGATAGAACAGTTAAGAGACCTCCGGGTGTCTTTGAGGATGTACCAGTTAGGATTTGGAAATTCATTTTCTCGTTTGATTTTATTGTTTTAGACATGGCTAACGATTTACAAATCCTGATAATTGTGGGACGACCGTTCTTTCACATTGCGGGACGACCGTTCTTCCACATTGATGTGAAAAATGGCCGAATCACATTGGATATTAGAAATGAGAAGGTTACTTTTAACTTGACCAATGCATTGAAAAGTCTGATGATAGAAGAGTCATTTTATCTCATCGATATAGTCGACAAGATTGTTGAGGATACCTGGTGCGGGTTCCTACTAAGGGATCCATTTGAAGATTTTATGTGTTTAGATTTAGATTCTTGTGAAGGTGATCCTAAGGCTAACGACACTATTGTAAGTATGCTAGAAGCCCTGTTGGAAGGACAAGAGTTGAATCCTCGAGGAGAGTGAGTTGGTAAGTGACTTGGTTCAACCCACCTACTCGGTTGAGGTATGTAAACCTGAACTTAAACCTCTCTCGTCTCATCTAAAATATGCTTGTTTAGATGAGACTGAGTCTTACCCTGTGATTGTCAATGAAACTTTTTCAGAAAGTCAACTCGCTGAATTGTTGACTGTTTTGAGACGCAATAAATAGGCTCTAGGCTACAGCCTGGAAAACCTCAAGGGTATAGTACAGTCCTGATTTGTGAATGCATAGGATTAATTTGGAAGAGGTCCATCGTCCGCGTGTTCAGGCTCAACAAAGGTGAACCTTGAAAGTCCATAGACCTTAATTAGACTCCTCTAATTATTTACTAAATTACTTATTAATTTAGTTTATATTGATCTATGTAACATGCATGCAAATATAAAGACATTTACATAAAAGAAGAAATTTCCTCACATTGATATGGAAATTATATGGGCACAACAAGAACTCCTTCTTGTTGTTCTTGAGCTATAAATATGGATGAACACAACAAATCTCCAAACAAGAAGACCTCCTTCAAGTTGCACCAAGATGACACCAAATAATCTACCATTATTATTAACTAGATAATAAGATAGATATAATACTACTAATATTATGACTATGTTCCTACACTAGTAATACTTAGTAAATATTAGTATATGAGAGTTTTAGTGAGAAGAAGGATTTTAGAAAGAAGTATGACAATTGAACAAAAATCAAGTCCTTAGAAAAATGAACACAATGCTCATTTTAAGGCCATTTGGCCGGAATATTTAGTCCACAATTGGACTATTATTTGTTCAATTTTATCACATGCATTTGAGTGGAGTGTTGTAGAAAATATGATGATTGTTTTATACTTGTTATGTCACTTTCACAAAGTAACTAAAGAGTAAAAATAAGAACAAAATCATCACCATGTAACTACTACCAAAACCGGTCCATTATGGCCTAGTTTGGTCCATTTTGATTTTTGATATTTGTCTCACAAATACTTATTGTTCATATGGTTAATTATCTTGTATAATTAAGTGTTAATTTGATCATATAACAATTATATGACTCAATTAAATAAATAATATGTACTTAACATTTTAAGTAACATTTTACCATTATATCAATATATAATGGGTCCCACAATGCTTAGTTAATTTATTTTGCAACTCCTTGTAAATATAATTAACTAATTACCTCTATCTCAAAACCTCAACTAATTTAGTAATTTAACGATTAATTACTAAGTTAAATCTTATTTAATCGTATTAAAATAAGATATAAATTTTTTTAGTCAATTATCGCATAATTGAAAAATAAGCTTAATCGAATTTGTGTTCTTAACTCAATTTCTAACAATTAACTCTCGTACATATCGAATATATGTAATGTACTAATTAACTGTATCGTATACAAAAAATTAGTTACTATTTAGATTTCATCCTTTAGGTGTGACCGAAAGGGATCAGTTGATCACCGCCGTCAAACGACAATAACGTCAAACTCTAGTCAGCCAACCGTTATTGATTTACGTTAATCAACTGACTAATCATATATATAGTCAATAAATATCCCAATTATATTCCTTAATAAGATTTATTATGTGGCGCACTATTGTGGAGGACACCTACTCCAACAATCCTCCCACTTGTCTGACACAAGTGTGCGTCACCGATTCTCTTGTCTCTTTTCTCACATCTCCACCCACTCAACGCAGGTGTCTACCCAGGTCGCCTTGCGATTGACAATACCTAAGTGGTTTCCTCGATAGGGCGAGTAACTGTCTGACCCTGACCGAAATTACCATAGATCTCTTTCCGAGCGTGGCCACGCATTTACAGTAACTTCTCCTCGAGTGGCCTAAAGATGTTTTTACCCAACGTGGGTGGACAATTCCTGTTGATCCATCTACTCTGTATGATGCAGATCACCATGATCCAGAAGAATTCCATCGGCCTCCTTTTACGGCACGACCTAGAACATCAACCCAAACCAATCGAAAACTGCACCGACTCAGATAGACGGTCGCCAGTCAAAAGAATCGACTTATAGGAATAAGATAGAAGACCCTGCCACGACCAGGCATCAAATAATTGATTTAAGGGTCTCTACCATGTCACTGTCCGACAGAGTGTCATACAGTCTGTCTATGTAAACGACCAGTCATCTCTATGACCCCATGGTGCTGAACCAACCATCGATCGACTTACAATCTAGTCATTTCGAGACGTCACCTCATTGAGTGACTAGGGACAAAATACTAAGTTCATCCTGTTCACTTGAATTGGGTTCAACCTTTCTTTCAACCAATTCGGATAAAAAAAGTATTAAAATTTAGTCAAACTAAATAAAGGAGTTTTTAATGAAACTCTAACAATGAATGCGATTATCAAATATTTGGAAAAATTGATACGCTATAAATAATTTCATATCTTATAATCTTTAGCAATTCAGGTACATATTTCAATCCCCATTGAAATGACATGACTATCATGTTCAGCCTGCAAAAAGCATGGCTAATGGATTAGCAATACTTGCATCTTTCCCATCGTTCTGATTGCTATTTCTCTTTGTCTACGTAATCTCATATTACATAAAACTTTCTGAGTACGTGTCTAGGTTTGAATCTAGACTTAGGACTCTTGTCCTAAAGGTAGCTCCCACTGTTTTACCAGTATAATGGGATAGGATATACAGCTATATGAACTACTTCTAGTCCCTCCAATACAGTCGAATCCAAGCTACTTTCATATGCATCATCATATAACGCAATGTACTCTACTTCCGTTGTGAAATCCGCAATGATAAACTGCCTGGAACACTTCCAGCGGATACATGACATTTATATTTGAAAATGTCACTCCTACTTGGAACCTTTCCAATAGTCTTTTCTGCTTGAAACTCTTCCAACAGATAAATCTTTTATAAAACACAACCAGTTCGTGATTTCCAATCACTTTGATTAGTTTGGAAACTGAAGTCTGTGTAAACTCTTACACATAACTCACTTTAAACTCCAAACATATGAAACATATCTTTAGTCCTTCGCAAGTACTTAAGGATGTTCTTTATGGCTATCAAGTGACTCTCATTTGGATTTAATTGCAAATGATTCGTCATACTCAAAGCATACGAAATGTCGGATTGAGTATACATCACAGCGTATATAATTGAACCCGCAGCGGAAGCAAAAGGAATCAATTATGATGTGTTCAACTTCCTTGAACTAGTCAAAGATCTTATCAATATAAGAATTTTGACTCAATGCTAATATCCTTTTAGATTTATCTCCATAAATCCAGATATCTAAAGATGTATTCTACTTCTCCAAAATCTTCCATCATCTAAAATGATCAATATGTCTCCACATATAAGACTGATGCACACCACATTACTCCCACTAAACTTCATGTATAAACATAATTCCTCGAGATATCGAGAAATATTTTATGACATGATTGACACATCAATTCCAACTCTTTAGTGCATACTTAAGACATCCTCTTAAGCTTGCAAATTAACTTAGGATAGTTAGGATCTACGAAACCACAGGTGAATATAAAATATACTACCTCTTCTAGAATCGTATTCGAGAAGGTGGTTCTTGAGGTCCAATTGACATCAAACTATTATGATATGCTGTAATCGCTAAGCATATTCGAATGGATCAAAGAATTAAGGTTGGTGCAAAACTCTTTGCCTACCAATTTATCTTTGAAAACATTTTAATGTTCATCCATGCAAAATTCGATCTTAATAAATCAATTTACATTGAAGAGGTCGTACTTCTTCAAGTAAAATTTACCAGGTCACATACCTGTTCATTATGCATGGAGTCCATTACAAATCGCATGACTCTAAGCCATAGCAAGAAGTTGGGACCAGAAACAGTCTTTTATAAGTCACAGATTTAGAATTCATCACTTATTAAGGAGTGATAAAATTCCACCTGACCTCCTAGGTTCTGAAGAAACAACTACTGAACAAGCAATGAGAAAAACTTTTTTTTTCGGACCATATGCTCAGTTTGTGGCTCTTGAACTCTTGAAACATTTTCTCCCACTCTGTCTTATCAAGAAATAATCGTATTTTTATTGAAAGACAGCATCACGAGTCACAAACGCTTTGTTCTCGTGGTCAATGTGGGATTATTGAGCACTTGTTTCATTCAAATAACTTATAAATTAGGTACTCTACCTACCCATATCGTATATGGAATGAAATCAGACTGTTTTAAATGTGTTTTAATATGGTGGGAAAAGAAATAGCAGACAAAAATATTAAGATCCCAAGGTTAGTCAAATGGCTCATTTTGACTTGATAAAGACAAAACCATATCGTATAAGGTTCTGTTTCTCTGTACAACAACACCTTATCTAATAATGTGTTTTAGAGAAGTTAACTTGTGAAATCATTTCACAATACTTTTGGTGAAAATCAAAGTCAATACTTAGATATTTATAGTTACGATTTAGTCGTAAGTCCTTGATCTAATGCTCTTAGTGGTTAACTACTTCACATTGAAGCTCTTTGAACTTTTCAAAGATTTCTCTTAGCACCTCATTAAGTAGAATCAAACATAATATCTACTTAAATCGTCGGTAAATCAAGTGAATTAATCATTACCATCTCTGGTTGTGTTTGTTATTGGACCACACGTATTCTTATGTAATGGGGCCAATAATTTACTAGTTCGATTTCCTTTTCAACAAAAGGGCACGAATCATTTTGCCTTGAATACAAGATTCGCACACACCATAAGATTCAAAATCAGATGGGTTAGGGATAGTTGTTAATACTAGCCTCTTAATGTGCTACACAATCCAGAATTAAGATTAGACATAGGTCACCAATTTTGAGCCTTTTTTCAATCTATATGACAAGTAATTACTAGTTTAGGTCAAGAATATAATTACCTTTGATTGGTATGGGATAACCATTGACCAAGTATAGGCATAAAAAGATACAACGTTTGTTCTATTCACAAAAGTGAAACACTTGTGTCGTACACAAAAGTGGATACTATATTCTTTATTTAGAGGTTATGTACATAATAACGTTTATTAAAGTATACCTCTAAATCCAAAACTAGATTGATCACATTATAACTTTTATATGTCTCTATAGAAATAAAACTACAATAGTTATATTTCCCTTGTAGGTCGACATTTAATTATGGTTAGTCGTCGCACGAATCATTATTATATGCATTGAATACATTGATGAAAACCATAATGGGTATCTAACACCCAAAACTTGCATTTAGCAAAATAAATGTCGATCATATAGATATTTTGGGTGAAAAAATTACACCTAATTTCTAACTCTTTAGAAAACTTTGGGAAGATTCTTTTCTTGTGTCCTACACTGTAAAATAGAATCGTCAAAAGTTGGGTTCGACACCTTGCTTGGGTTTTGACTTTACTATTCAAAATAGTCTTGCCTTTTTCCCTTGCCTTGTGTCAAAGTCGAGCCAACCTACTCTTGAACCTTGTCTTAACAATTAAGAATATAAACATCATTCTTAGTGCTCCCACTCACTTTCATGAATCTCTACTTAGACAAGTATATTGGAATTATTGTGAAGACTATTCTTCATTTCATTCATGGTTTTACCTTCAAAAGGATAAACTTTTCATGAAGTGATTACGGTATTTGGTTTGTTCACGATTTCAAATAAATCGATTAACCTAGTCATCCCAACTGTTTTGGCCTCTTTTGAGGTAAGCCTCGATAAGGAGTATAATGACGACATACCAAAATACAAATATTTTCTTTGGAGCAAAATTTGATGTACCATTGTTATAAGAAGGCGTCACAAAATATTCAAAAACGCTTTTGACTAAGTGTGACTTATTCATTTACTCTTCATAAGAGACATTTGCAATGGTGAATATGAGGATCAAAAGATACAATTCATTTTGTCTTTAGCTATGGTGGTATAAACGGAGATTGCAATCAAAATGCTACCGTATAAAATAATGGAAACCTTTTCCACGATTGAACGGATTTTTTTAAGTTCATAGAAGGATAAATAATTGTCATTGCGCGAATAAAAATAAATATCAACGGAAAATAAACATTCATTGCTTATAATTTACTTGCAAAAACAATTTTAAACAAGTCACTCATATAATGACCCCTCACGAAATTATATAAGTGATTCCAAGACCCATCTTTAGACAAAAAATAGTCATCGCATGCTACCTTTATCTAAAAATGGTAAGTCAATACTTGACTAATTCTACACTTAGAACTCTTGGTTGACGGATTTCAACTAAATCCATCTCCTAGTCCCAAGATAACGCTTATCTCGTTGAGTCCAATCCAATTTTGGCTTGTGATCGCATCACCCTACTTACCCGAGGTAAAAAGGGACCCACGAGCGTGGTAGCCCTAATGAACACGGGGTTCATAGGTGTTACTAATTGGTAAGGCTAAATCTCAATTTTTAAGTTATGTGAGAGGTCTTGTCAATTTTGTTATTAATTCCCTATAAGCGAACTAAGTCGGTGAATTTTGAATAACTTTGAATTGACAATCGAGAAATAAAATTGCATGTGTGACGATTTTGGCATGAGCGAAAATAAAGCAAGCAATCAAGCAACAATAAAATCCTAGTATGGCCACCTAGCTAATCAAAATTAACTAGATAGTTACAAATTCGGAAACCAACTCCTTGGTCCCTTGCCTCTTCACTTGGAACACCTTCCAAAATGGCACCGTCTTAAGGGAGCCACCGGTCTTCATAAAGATAATTACAAATGTACAAATATACAAATTCCTATTATACATTTATACTATAAAATAAAATTATTAAATAATACAAACCGGCGATACGAGATCGCAATAAAATTACAACCAAAACGTTATTCCCTTACATTACGGGTAATAACGATAAAAATAACTAGGCCATACTAGGTACAAACTTTGCATAAATTATTAAATAAATGACTTTTATTCATTCAAACATAAATAAAATAAGTTGCTGCAAAATTCATGCCAAAATCGTCCTAAGTTCAATTCATGCTCATTGTAGCTCGATTTCTTCCGGGATTCATTGATTTTTAACCATTAAAAATCAATATCAACATTTAAATCGCATTTAAATTCAAACTAATTAACTAAACTGATTTATAACTCAAAATTAGTCACTACTAATTTTGTTGGTCATTAATTAGATCGATTTGATTTCATTTGCTAATTATTACGGTTTAATCATAACGATTATGAAATAAAACCAAAATAAAATATAAACATCATAAAACTTGAAACAAAAAATTTTGTACATTCTGGAAAATTTCCAGGAACTATAAAAATAAAAAATATTTGCTCAAAAAATTTAAATTAATTTTATGAACAAATAGCTTTGTATTTAATGGTTTTATCAAATAAAAACATTAGATATAGTAAACCAGTGAAACAAATTATGAAATTTCACCAAGAGTATCAAAATCAGAATTTCAAATGTACAAAAAATTTTCAAGACCAGAAATGGACGTTTCAATTTTATGAACATTATAATCTCATATTATCGACTTTTATCGTATAAAAATCAATGAACATGTAATACATAAGTAAAATTCACGAAATTTTACATACAATATGTAAGAAATGCATGTGAGATCATATTAAAATTTCATGGCCAGAATCAACATGAAACTATTTTTAGTTAACTTTTAACTCATAAAATGCATGTTAACTCGGTTTAAACGCCAAAAATCAAAATAAATAGCAAATTAATCCCTAAAATCACGAAATTTAACCACAAAATTTTTGAGGTCAGTAGGTATACATGCACCAAAATTTTTTGTCAGAATCGTATTTTAACTCAAAATCTTTGATTTATTAGTTATCTTATAACTTTAACAAAAATGTCCAAAATGAACATGCATGCTACAAGCTAGCTCTGATACCAATTGAAAGTTCATAGACCTTAATTAGACTCCTCTAATTAATTACCAAATTACTTTTTAATTTAGTTTATAATGATCTATGTAACATGCATGCAAATATAAAGACATTTATATAAAAGAAGAAATTTCCTCACATTGATATGGAAATTATATGGGCACAACAAGAACTCCTTCTTGTTGTTCTTGGGCTATAAATATGGATGAACACAAACTATCTCCAAAGTAGAAGATCTCCTCTAAGTTGCACCAAGATTAACCCAAATAATCTACCCTTATTATTAACTAGATAATAAGATAGATATTATTCTACTAATATTATGACTATATTACTACACTAGTACTACTTAGTAAATATTAGTATTTGAGAGTTTATAGTGAGAAGAAGAGTTTTAGAGAGAAGTATGACAATTGCACAAAATCAAGTAAGTCAAATAATGAACACAATTGCTCATTTTTAAAGCCATTTGGCCGGTCACTTTTAGTCCATAAAGGACTCTTATTTTGCTTAATTTTATCACATGCATTAGAGTGGAGTGTTGTAGAAAGGATGATGATTGTTTTATACTTGTTATGTCACTTTCAAAAGCTAACTAAATAGTAAAAACAAGAACAAAATCATCACCCTTCTAACTACATACCAACAGGTCCATTATGGCCTAGTTTGGTCCA
>JAIUZE010073286.1:0-38425 GCA_022085475.1 Heliosperma pusillum | reverse complement strand
TCGTATTTCATCTATTATAGATTTCCGTTATAATCCTTAATTTCATGTTGAAATTACCGATATTTTCCCACAAGTGGTAAATCAAGCGTAGGCCTAACAAATTATTTCATAATGGATTTTTCATAAATGTGATATATTGAAATAAAATTTTTCAGAATTTTTTGTTTTATTTTCCGCTGTTTTTTTTTATTTTGGGCTGTTTTTTTTTTTCGGTTTTTTTTTTTTTTTTTTTTTTTTTTTTTTTTTTGATTTATTGATATTGTTGTTTTAATATGTTAAGAACGACAATATGATAAATTTGTAGATGTTTTAATTCAATAAGGATTAAATTAAAATGTAAATGAAAATTGTTTTGAATGTTTATGAACATTTGTTTTGCTATATATTTTCGGTATACATGATGACTAATTGTTTGTTTTGCATCATGATTCATTAATTTTAATGATGTTCAAATCAATTATGATTAGTTGAATATTAAGATAATCGATTTAATCATGATTTAGATATTCATTTTAATTTGTTAAATTGAATCATCTAGTTTGAATCAATGTTTAATAATGATTGAATGTTGATAATTGTACCGATCTTGTAATATTAGCAACATCAAATTATATGTTTAATTTGCAAAAAAAAAAAAAAAAAAAAAACAGGCCGTAGCGGTTGAAAAAAAAAATTCGGTTTTTTTTGTTTTTTTTTTAAATTGGCCAAATATTTTTTCTTTTATGCATTATATTGATAATGTATAATTGTTGTTGTGTAAAAAGTTCACAAATATTGGATACCCAATTATTTTAAAACGGTTTAAAATAATGATGGATTGATTCATATTATACGATAATATAAATTAAAATTGGATTATGTTTGATTGGAATTATTGTGAGTAATTAAGGAATTGTCACATAATTTTGATCATTTAAATTAGGTTGTTTGGATAAATTACTCTACATAATTAAGGAATTATGTCTTGAATGACTAGTTTATTGTTGATGCATTTTATTTTGTTGAATGATTTGTTGAATGGTTTATTTACTTATTTTTGCAATTGGTTGTAATTTGTATTACCTAGTGTGACCTAAGTTGATTATGTTTTCGTAATGATGGAAACATGATCTTGATGTAATTTTGAGATCTCGAATCTCCTTTTGTTTTCTTTGAAATTATGTTTTTAAATTAGAATGTAAATAGGTTTATATTTTGTAATTTATTAAATTTAATTTGAGAAGACTAAAGATGGAGATCGGATTGCTCACTCCCGCTAATACATGGACCAAGATGGAACATCAAGACAAGCTTTTCGGGTCCAAACATGGATGGATTCCAAAGTTGTATTTTGTTCATTTTGGTAGATAGGTCTCTAAAAGTCAGACCTAAAGGATGTGTTTGAGAGATATGATTATATGAAAAATATAATCATATTGATGTCTTATATGACTAAAAGGTTAGTCGATGTATATGACTAAAAGGTTAGTCAATGTAATGATGATACGATTATTTAATACGATTAAATAATACTAGCTGAGACGAATTAAATGTTAATTCGTAATTGAATATAAACTGTTATATCTAATTGATGTATATAATGTAATGATTTAATACGATTAAATAATGTAAGCTTAAACGAATTAAATGTTAATTCGTAATTAACTATAAACTGTTATATTTAATTAGCAAATTATAAATATACGATATTTATAGTTGACGTATATATTATACAATATTGTCATAATAAATGATGTCATACCGGTATTAATAAATCAAAATACAAGATGTTGTATGAACTTATTAATATGTGACAACATAAATGACAATAATAATACATACACATATTATACATTAAAAGAAAAATAAAATAGAGGGAAGACTCCTACCTTGACTCTATTTACCAAAAACAAGTAGAAGAAAAAGAGGGAGACTCCTCCCTCTACTACACTACTTGGCCGGTTAGGGAGAGGAGAAGAGTTGTATATAAACTCTTCTTCTCTACATGATCATTATATATACAATTACTGTAACAAAAGTTAGAAGTAATTTTTTTTTATCATTCTAGAAGAAAAAGACATTTCTCAGAGCATCTTGGGTGCAACGATTAGGAGAATATCGATCTCGATATTTGTTCTTAGGCCATATTGCTAGGACCGGAGGTTGATTCTAATCTTTATGTTTTATATTATGCATTTCGTTTATGACTCGTATTTCATATATTATAATTTCGTTATAATCCTTAAATTTCATGTTGAAATATACCAATATTTCCCACACAAAGTATTAAATTTAGTCAAACTAAATAAAAGAGTTTTTAAACACTCGAACAATGAATGCAATTATCATATATGAAATAATTAATACAACGTTCAATTATTACATATTACATAATCTAAAGGAATTCTGGTACTCGTCTCAATCCCATTGTGACGAGATGACCATCATGCTTAGCCTTTGATAAAGGCTTGGTTAAAGGTGTTGGAGTAAGTGTCCTCAACAATAGTGCGATCATATATTTAAATCTCAATAATAAGAATACAAAGGGATGATGAATATTATAATCAACTGGTCAACATGAATCGGTAACGATTGGCTCAATTGAGTTTGACGTTACTGTCGTATGACGGTGGTGATCAGTTGATCCCTTGAGGTCACACCTAAAGGACAATCCCCTAATCATGTACATTAATTAATTGTATAGTGATACAGATTAATTAATCACTTAAATGGAACCAAGTTTAAATTGTAAGTGAGAAATATATCTTATTGTAATGATTAAATAAGATTCATTTTAGTAATTTAATTGTTATATTACTAAGAATGCATTATGTTTATGAAATATTTGAGATAAGCAAAATTGGTTGATTATAATTACAAATTGTTGTAGATTGTATCAACCAAATATGAGATGACCCATTTTATTTACATGTAATTATAAAATGTGACTTAAAATGTTAAGTCTAATTTATTTGTTATGAAATTGCATTTAAATTGGTTAAATGCATTTTTATAGACAAAATTACATGTTACATGTCACATGTCACATAAGTGACAAATGACAAAATACAAAAGATAAAATGGACACCCATATTGTTATGGTGCACCGGTTTTTATGGGTAAGAAGTGGCAATTGGTTTTAATTGTTAATCTAATATAAATTAGATAACATCATTTGCATGTCAATATATTCTGGTCCTAATATGATTTTAGGTCATTTTGATGATTTATGGAAATTTATATTGCTCAAATATGGTTTTTAATGTTTTTATTACATTTTAATGAGTAAAATGATGTTTAAAATGCTAAAACTAGTTAGACTTATCTTCTGACCTTGAAATTTTTACACAATATCACACATACATTTTACTTACTGTATGTAAAATTTCGTGTGAAGTGGACTTATTTCGTATGATTTATGTTTTTTATATGATAAAATGAAATAAATAAAGGTTAAATGGTTAAAAATAATTCCGCTTTGAAAATGACCATGAAATTTTAGTATGTTCTCACATGAATGTTTTATTTTTAGAATGGAAAATGTGAGACTAATGTGATTTGTCTAGCATGATTTATGAATTTTTAATGTAAAAATGGCATAAATAGTGACTTATTTAGAAAATATAGCTAAATTAAATTTCATGTTAAGAGAAAATTGTTCCTGGTTGCTTAAATGTCCCACATTACTGATCAAAAGTTGAAAATTTAATTTGATTAATTTTCACATGCTTTATGTATTTTATTTGATAAAACCGATAAAGCGCAACCGATTTTTCTCAAAATCAATTCGAAATTTTTAACCTTGATTTTTGAAATTATGAGTGTCATGGAAATGTTCCAGAATGTACAAAAAAGTTAAAATTCAAAATTCAAAATTATTTTAATTAAATTTGGATTTATTTGATTAAAATATGATTTTAAAAGTCTAATTATGAGCAATTAATTAACAACAAGTTGAATTTTTGTCAAAAATTGAGTGATGACTAATTTTTGAGTCCTAAATCAGTTGGGATAATTAACTTGGACTTAAATATGATTTAAGTATTGTTTGGTGATTTTAAAATGTTATTATCACGCATTTCCGTAAAACCGGGTTATATTCGATATAAACCGTTAAATAGGGCAATTTTGCATTTAAAATGAGCATGTTTTATACATATTATTATGCTGCATATTTATTATGAATGTCATATTTTGTTTTATGTAATTTGGAATTATGTAATTTTATCTTAGTATGGCCTTAATTTTAATCGATATTGCCCAAAATGTAAGGGAATATTGATTCGGTTGTAATTTAATGTGATCTCGTATCACTTTTAATGTATTATTTTATTTTACAAATGTATAATGGGAAATTATTGTAATTTTATTATATAATTTGTAATTATTTGTAATAGCGGAGTTTCCGAAAGACGGTGCCATTCGGAAAGGAGTTCCGATAAAGAGACGGTGACCTTCGGAGGCGTACTTATGAAGTTCAAGGGACCAAAGGAGTTGGTTTCCGAATTTGTAATAGATTATATGATTTTATATTCTAGGAAAGGCCATACTAGGAATTTTACTTTTATGCTTGCATTTTATTTAATATGTTTGCATGCATTGCCAAATCGCCATAACATGACATGCATATTTTATCGAGTATTCGACCGTGTCAATTAAAATTATCGTAATTCATCGATTTAGTTCACTAAAACGAGATAGATATTAAATTGACATGACCTCTCATGATAAATAATTGAGATCAAGCCTTACCAAATGTAGAACCCATGAATCCCAATTTCGCAAGGAAGTAGGCTCGGCTCACCGGGGTGCTAAACTTGTTACGTTGGGTAAGTGGGGTAATAAAGGTTCTTAATTCGAAATTTGGATTGAGCTCAACGGAAGTATTCGCGACCGTAGCCGCATGTGTTCCGGGCTTAGATAAATATTAAAGTAATATTATCAACCGAGAGTTCTAATGTAGAATCGATTAAAGAGTTAATCCACCGAATTATGTTAATGAGGGATGAATCGGCTTACCGTGCCAAGTTGATATGAATTTGGATCTCGGAATCATTTATAATAGTTGGGTGGAGGTCACTATTTAAATGCTAAACTTGTTTAAAAAATATTTACAAGTATATTTAAAATGATAAATGTTGACATTTCCTTTATGTCTAAAATTGTAAAGAATATTGTTTATTCGCAATGGTAAATGCTAATTCATCCGCCACCGCCTATGCTCCAACTCTCACAAATGTCTCATGGCTTCGATCCTTCATGCATCGATGCAAGTTAGAATAGAAAGGTGCTAATTTTACCGATTGGGATATGCAACTCCGCTTGGCCGCGAAGGGAGACGACAAGCTTCGTTATCTTCTTGAAGCCTCTCCCGAAACACCTAATGAAAGGTCAACCGCCGGCGCAAGGCGAGCCTATGATGCTTACCATAAAGAGTCTGCTACAATCAAAATTGTTTTGATCTTATCGATGGAGGCCGATCCTCAATGGAGTGCCATAAGATGAGCACGGCCTATGAGATCCATGCCAAGCTTGTGACCATGTTTTTCACAAGCTCCTAGGATCATACATTATGAAACAGCTTCTGCATTTTTCGACATGAACCTAAAAGAGGGCCAAAAGTTAGCCCTCATGTACTCAAATTGATTGAGCATGTCGAGACTCTCAAAAGACAAGGGGTTGACATTCCCAAACAACTATTTATTGATCGAGTACTTCATTTGTAACAACCCGAAAAATACACGATTTTTCTAGTAAAAATATTTACTAACACTTTTCAGTAGAACTTAAGTTTTTAAAATAGGAATTTTTGTTCCGAGTCTTATTTTGAAATTCCGCGTTCGTATTTGGAATTTTTGAGGGATTCCATGAAAAGACCATTTTTAGTCATCTTTGACTTTTCTTGACTTTTAAGTCGTCTTTGACTTTCCTTGACTTTTTAAAAGTCGTCATCGACTTTTCTTGACTTTTAAGTCGTCATAAACTTTTTCTTGACTTTTAAGTCATCTTCGACTTTTCTCGACTTTTCAGTCAACTTTGACTTCCGTTGACTTTTCCCGACTCGTCTCATAAGTTTGAGGACCGAAATTTTATTTAAAAAAATAATATTTTTGATTTATTTTTATTTAGATTTATTAAGATTTATCATAATTTAATATAATTATTTTGAATTTATTCGGAATTTAAAGAATAACGTTTACGGTTTTAACCGAACGTCATTTAACTATTCCCGACTCATCGTAAAGCGCGAAACAAAATCGAAACTCGACTTTGGCATGAGTCACACGCGCGTGTCATCGCTTTCCACTCACCATTAGATATTTTATTTATTTTGATTAAACTAATCAAAATATCTAGATATTTATTAACTTTATCGATCAGTTAACGAAAATTACGCAAATCGTTTACAAAACTGATCCGATAGTCACCATATCACACGGCTCCTTTGCTCTCTAATAGACCTAGATATTTTCATTATTTTTCATTACAATATCATAATATCTTGATATTAACTTTATCGTAAATTATATTTAATCATTTACCGTAAAATAATTATTAAACGCGAGTCAATTACGTAACAACAATTTCAAAACCCGACATCCACCTTTGCCTATATTTACACGGCTCAACACCCACTCCACTCACTAACAACTTTTCATTTTTCAACCAAATCAAATAAAGATCAAAATATCACTTTCTTTAATCGTTCTTCGTTCTTCGTGTTCGTTCATCAATTGTTCTTCATCGTTCTTGAGCAAAACCTTCATAAAATCTCGTTTCTTAATTAAAATCCGTTTCTTAATTTGATATTTTCTAGAATCTCCTCTTCGCTCCTCATCTCACGTACGGTTTATATTTCCAATTCGGCAAGATCGTTCAACATCTTTAATTATGGAAATTCATATTTTTAGTGTTAATAATGTTTTCTGTCTTTTCTTATAGGGGAAGATTTGAAGACGAGGTGGAGGGTACTCGTAATATTTTGGGGTGAAGATAGTAGGAGGGTTTCTTATTATATACTTCTTATTATTATTTTGGTGCTAATTGTTTTGGCTAGCTAAGGTAACAATTCCGTTTTACTCGACGAATTAATGTCACATAGCTTTTGTTTTGGTTCATGTTATGGTTTTTATGGTTCTAGTTAGTAACATAGCTTTAACCTTGGTTTCTTTAGTTTTTGGTTCATCTTTGTTTTAGTTCATGTTTTTATGATTTATGGAATTTTTGGTATTAATATGATAAGGAGTTGTTTTTATTATGTTGTATGAATTTTTATGATTTTCCATAAAGTTATGATTTTTAGGTTGTGTGGAAATTTTAATATGTTTAGTGTTCTTGGTGAATTTTGATGATTTTCCATAAGTTATGATTTTTATGATTTTGTATGAATTTATAATATGTTTAGGGTTCTTGATAAATTTTGATGATTTTTATTAAGTTATGATTTTTATGTTGTTTAGGAAATTTTTCATATGTTAGTGTTCTTGATGAATTTGGGTGATTGTTCATAATAATGATTTTGTATGGATGTTGTTAAAATTGGTTGTTTGAGAATTAAAACATGTTAGAATTGATGTGGAATGGGTGGTGGTTGAACCGTGGAGGTGGGCAGTGAACCGGACCCAAAACCAGCCGGTCCAGGCCGGTTCAGGCCCGGTCCAGGCCGGTCTGGGCTGGTCCTTGGTGGGTCCGGGTTTTGGTCTTTGGGTTGTGTCGATGTTTGATTGTTTAATTGTTGTTTTGACGGGTTTTAATTATGTTAAAGCATGCGGGAAATATTAGAAAACGGTTTTAGTAAAAGTTAGAAAAATCAGCCATTTTAGCCAAATCAGGCCGTGGGGCCCATCCAGGTCCATGTGGGGTCCGGCCCAACTCAGCCCGTGGGTCCCACTGTGGGACTTGTGACGGTTTTTGTTATCGTCATTTTTATCGTGTTTTGTAATATTTAGCAAGTGGGAAATGTTAATAAGTAAAATATTTAAATTAAAAAGGTTTTTCATAAAATTAATATTTCTCACATGTTAGAAATTATAATACGAGTTTATAGTTTAATTTGCTATCCTTGTAGTCAAACGGGTTTTTGTAATGTTTAAATATTTCACATGTTAGAAGTTTTAATAAAATAACATGTATTGAATATGTTGATTGTTATGTCTATGTCTATGTGATAAAGACTCTGTTTCTAGCCGGTTTGATCCAACGGGTTTGGTCAAACTAAGATCTAGTCAGCCCCGATTTGACTGATGACCCGTCGCGGGACTCGGGTCGGGGATTTGTCTTCAAGTAAGGTTGTATTTAATAAATGAATTAGCCTTAGTATATATGAGGCGATATGATATTTGAATATGATTTATATGCAATTAGTCACATGATAGGATATGTTCCCGTGACTGTTTGTTTATATGGTTGGTGTCGTGTTGACTAAGTACCCATAGAGAATTATGGATATATGGCGTCTTGACCATTCTAATTCTAAATGAGTAGCTTGGACCATGACATTGATAGGCTCGTACTATCTTTAACGAGCAGATGGAGTTCACAGCTTGATAGCTTTTGTGTCACGGCCGGGGGGGCTTATCTCCAAGTCGGGGCATGGCTGCCTAAGAGTTCCACTTTGGGAATGGAGCCAGCTTAAGTACTAGCCATCTCTGCTTAGGGGGTCGCCTAGTAGGGTTTCTCATAGACGGTTATGTCATGGGACGGGGAGCGGAATAGCTGTTGTCGCTAGGTCTGATCAGTCTAGGACTAGGATGTTTTCCTACCTTGTGGTATAGCCTCGAGTTACAGAAGTCGACTATTGACTGGGCTAAGAACTTATGCCTGTTTGTAGAAGTATTGGTCTTTCATGTTTGTATGATTCTATGAGTTCTAGAAGGTGAGATGCAAGCCGGCTAGGATTGATGGAGTTTGGATTAACGGTTGTTAACTGATTCACATGATTACGTGTTGATTAGGGTTTGAGTGTATCAGGGCCATGTTACTTGGTAACCGCTGAGCCAGCATACCAGCTTCCCTCCCTCGAGTTATATTTTATTATCGAATTCACATGATAGCTTTCATATGATAGGTTATATGTTAGTTAACTGTTTCATAACATGAAAACCATATCATATATGTTAAGTTTTGTATTTTCTATATACATTGCTGTTATGTTTTTCATGTTTCATTAAACTCGACATTTCGTGGCTGGGAGAACTCGGAGTTACTCCCCACTGACTGTGGCTTCCGTGTTTATATCTAATGCGGTCGAACAGGTGGTGAATGCATATTTGGGGTACATGGACGAGCTAGCGAGCGAAGTATTTACCTTGGACCTATATTCGGTTCATAGTTTGTATATTATTGTACACACTTTTATTTCCGTATTTATACGGGAGATATGTCTCCCGTCTTGTAGATTTATTTTGTATAAAAGTATTTTCGTTTTGTAATGACCTTTTTATGTTATGACACCTTCGTTATGTATTATTATATTTCGTTTATGTATTTAAATAATTTTTTTTCTTTCCGCAAATTTGAGGGTGTCACAGAAAGTCATTGTTTACACCGACCAACGCGCTCAAGTACCTCCTTGCTAAGAAAGAGGCCAAACCCATATTGTTACGATGTATAGCCATACTTCAAAAGTTTGATTTAGAGATCCAAGACAAGAAAGGCACCAACAACTTGGTGGCCGATCACATATCTCGCCTCCCACCACAGGAAGAAGGAGATATTCTCCCTATAAACGATTCCTTTCTTGACGATGTTTTAGTTGCTATAAATACTGCTGAAAACCCTTGCTTTGATGACTTTGCAAATTTTATTGTAGGTGACGTGATGCCACCTAATATGTCTTTTCAGCAAAAGAAGCGGTTTTTGTATGATGTGAAGCAGTACTTCTTGGATGAGCTTCACTTGTTTAAGGAATGTACAAACGGTCTCTATCGACGGTGTATACTGTAATGGGAAAGGAAAGCCATTCTTAAACCTTTTCAATCGTCTTCATATGGTGGTCACCACAGTCCCATTAGGTACACTTCAATCTTGCTTCTATTGGTGGTCTATGTTTAATGATGCTAGGTTGTTTGTCGCAGGTTGTGACGCTTGTGAGCGAACGGGAAACATTTCAAGGAGGCACGAGATGCCTCAGAATTGTATTTTTGTAGATCGAGATTTTTGATGTCTCGGGTATCGACTATCAAGGACCATTCCCATCTAGCAAAGGATACCGCCACATTCTAGTTGTAGTGGACTATGTCTCCAAATGGGTTGAATCGTGGCTTCAGTCCACTGCGATGCCAAGACCGTCATCCAACTGTTTAAAAAAGGTGATTTTCCTCACTTTGGTAATCCTAAGGTCGTTATTAGTGACAGAGGTATGCATTTTATAGAGACACAACTTTCCTCATAATTGTCAAAATACGGTTTTTAATTTTGCACCGTCGAGGTTTGGGGTATAACCCCCAAACAAGTGGACATGTAGAGGTCTCCAACCGGGAGATTAAATAATATCTGGGTAACGTTGTTTCAAAGTCCCGAAAGGACTGGGCTCTGAAGTTGGATGACAAGCTTTGGGCTTATAAGACAACCTTCAAGACGGCCATTAGCACATTGCCATATCGGTTATTCTATGGAAAATCTTGTTACTTACCTGTACAGCTCGAGCACAAGGTTTGGTGGGCCATCGTTTTTTGAACTTTGATCAAAAGTTATATGGAGAGAAGCGGCTGCTGCAAATAGATGAGCTTGATGAGTTCCACCTCAATGCTTACGATACCGCAAGAGTTTTTAGAGAAAAGACTCTGAGGTGGCATGACAAACGTATCATACCGCGGGAGTTCAAAGTTTGGGAGGAAATGTTACTTTTCAATTCTCGACTTCGTTTATTTCCGGGTAAGCTAAAATCCCAGTGGTCCGGTCTTTATACGGTAACTTCCGTCGCTAAATTTGGATTGGTTAAGTTGGAGAACATCGCAGGGGAGCGATTTAAAGTGAATGGACACCAAGTTATGCATTACCATGATCCTAAAGACACAGTCGGTGTGGTGGAGGTTTTGCACCTTGAACCTGTTACCGAACCCAAAGCATGAGGTAACAAAGGTCCTGCGGGGCCTTATAAACCAGCGCTAACCAAAGGCAACTAGGGTTGTAATTAAGAGGTTTGCATTGTTCATGTGTCCTTATTTTTAGTTTCAATATGCTTCTTTAGTCGTATTCCTTTCATTGCATGTGTCTTCTGATACTCTAAACAATGTAGTTATCGTATAACCCAAAGAATGTTGTCCTTATTTTCTTGCTCAGTTGGTCTTGCGCTCTTGCTTAGGACCGTCTAAACTTAAGACCTCTCAAACCTCTTTTTATTTTAATCGAATGCCTTCGGACCGTCTGAATTTAACACCTCTCACAACCTCCTTTTATTTTAAACGGATGTGAGAGCCGTCTTAAGTTAAGACAGACTTAAACAAAATTTCAATTTTACTATATTTGATCCCATGACTCTAAGTCCCTAACCTCCACCCTTTGGTTTTTATGTTTATATCGTATCTAAAACTAGCTCTCTGACAAAGTTAATCAAGAGTCTAATGATCATCACTTTAGATGTAGTATCTTTTCAAAGTCATGGTGTGGCGACAAAAGTTAGCTAAAATCCTTAAAAAAGTTGAAGTAAATTGACTTTAAGCTAAGAATGAGGCGTTTAAGCATTAATAATTATTTTTTCATATCTAATGTTAAGCTTTTTTTAATCACTTTTACAGAAAAGCTATATCATGTGCTTTGTACCATAGTAACCTTGTCAAGTATTGACTTTTTTTTATCACAAATTCTCATTTAAGACGGATACTATTTGTCTTAAGCTTAAGACGGGGCAAATATATACCAAATCACCCATCTTGCTACCTAGGATTCTAAGAAATACCAAAACTTTTGTCTTTATTATCACCATGTGATAATATTTGATCCGTCTTAAGCTTAAGACGGATAGTGCTCGTCTTAAGCAAGACTTGTTATTTTTTTATATGGTTGGTAAGCAAACTAATAAAATAATTACTATAGAAAATAATTTAGTTGGAATGATCATTGTGGTAAAACATCCATCTTGACTAAGAAATTTAGGTGTATATCTAGGTCTGACACTCGTATTCGAGTCAAAGTATATATATTTTTTTTATTTGAGTTTAACTTTTTCATATCACTTGATAAAATCTTATATATTGATTATATAAATTACTTAAGGAAATCCATTGAAGATATAACCAGCGAATAAATTTTATATACTTCTCATATATTATGTGCGTTACTAAGTAATCAACTAAATGTCTCTCATTTTGGTTTTTTAGAAAGACAATAATAAAGCTAAGGTAAGCAAGTAATTTCAAAAGACTCATCATTACACTGATTTCCAATGACATATTCGTGTCAAAGAACTAGTAAGTTAACTTGAATATAAGATATCGAAAGATGTCTCCTAGTGTCACGCTTTCATACTTGTTGCAATTTGAATTGTTATTTTACATCAAAACAAAGACGATATTTATTGTTCTATTTGGTTGTAATTGCAGAATAAAAGGATTGCATGTTGTTCGCATGATGTACAACTAGTAACTCGTGAAAGGAAATCGAAGACACTTATCTTTTATGTCTTTTACTCTTTTTGTATATTTTTAGAAGACATTGTATTGTACTACGCATATGTTTAATTTTCACTTGATTGACTATTTTAGAAAGATGTATCTTACACTTTGAGTACTAGTAATCATAAAAATAATTATTTTTATGTATATTTATTTTATTTATTGGTTGATTATTGTTTGCCACAAGAAAATAGTTCTTCAGTTGTCCAATTAAAAAAATAACAACTGAAAATACTTTTAACCACGTCTCGGAGATGCTAGCCACGGGAATATGAATTTTGCCACGTTATTGTTTTGTGGCTAGAAATGATTAGCCATAGAATTTTCTTTCTTTTTGCCACATAATTGTTTCCTTGGTTAGCCATTTTTAGCCACAGATATTCATATATTTGGCCACGATATTAACTTGTGGCTAATAAATGTTTTAGCCACGGGAATTTTTGTGGCAAAATGGCTAATTTTAGCTACGTGACAGTTTTTCCCGTGGCTAAAAGTTTGCCACGGCCACTTGGGCCACGACTCGTTTTTACGTGGCAAATTCGTATAGCCACAAATTTAACTGTGGCGCAAGTGCCAATTTGTTGTACTGATTACTAAATTTCACATTAGTCTTATTCCCTTTCATCATTAACATTTTAGGTGCATTTTAATTATGGTAAGTTAATTCCGTTCCTTAAATGTGTTGAACATTTAGAAATCAGAATTTAATTGTATTTTAAGTTAGCTTAGTTATAATTTCTTTTACGTTACATTAGGATGAGAGCTTATTGTTTCTTATAAAGAATTGTGCATGTTAGAAAGAGATTGGACAAGAAGGGCGTTAGAATGAGTCGAACACCCATCATCAGCTGTCGATCGACAATAGGTAAAAAGAAAAGTCGATCGACACCCACTTTAGACACTGGCAGTTTCAATAGGATCATTTTCTGCGTCCGTCGATCGACATAATCTCCGTGTCGATCGACATCGTATCTGTGGTGTCGAGCGGTATTTTTGTTGGTCGATTGACAGTGATATAAACAAAAAGTCGATCAACCAACTAACTCGACTAAGGTAATTTCTTTTCTCAATAAACTCGTGTCGGTCGATCGACTGACTAAGGTAATTTTATTTCATGTATAGAGATCTTCAACTCACAAACGAGCAGTTGGAAAATTACGCACTATCTGAGATTGAATCTTGGTTGCAAAGAAATGGTAGTTCATTGCGAACGTTTGACAACATGCCATATCCAGACGTTGATATTTTTGCTATGTGCTCGAATAGGCTCCTAGCAAAAGAGTTATCTTATGATAAGGATGCTTTAAAGAAGGAACATGAAGTGCTCACTTCTTCAATGACTGATGAACAGAGAACAATTTATAGAAAAATCATGTACTCTGTTTTAAATGGTCAAGGCGGTGTATACTTCGTTTATGGGTATGGGGGAACCGGTAAGACCTTCCAATGGAAAACCTTATGCGCTGGATTAAGGTCCAAAGGTGAAATAGTTATAGCTATGGCTTCAAGTGGCATTGCAGCGATCCTTCTTCAAGGAGGGCGGACAGCGCACTCAAGACTAAGCTTACCTATTAATGTTGATGAAAACTCCACCTGTCATGGAATACGACCAGGAACCGATTTAGCTGAGCTATTAATAAGGGCCAAGTTAATCATATGGGACGAGGCACCTATGGTTAACCGTCATTGTTTTGAAGCTCTTGATAAAAGTTTGAGAGACATATTGAGAACTTCACCGGAAGAAGACCTTGAAAAACCATTCGGGGGAAAAGTTGTGGTGTTTGGCGGTGATTTTAGACAAATCTTGCCTATTATACCTAAAGGAAGCTGGCAAGATGTTGTTGGTGCTGCCATCAGTTCTTCTCCTTTATGGAGATATTGCAAGGTTAGAACCTTATTTTTTTCTCGGATTTTACCTTAACCTGATACTATTACTTCTACCTTACTTAATTTGACAGAGACATTCAATTTTTACAATGTTATTTTATTATTAAAATTCAGGTTCTGAAGCTCACGAAAAATATGAGACTTCAAGTCGGAAGTGCACAGTCAGACGTTGATGAAATCATGCAATTTTCAGAGTGGATTCTCGAAGTCGGTGATGGTTTAGCGGGTGGACAAAATAATGGTGTAGCTAACATTTAATTACCCGAGGATATACTGATACAGCCGGGGGTAGATCCAATATCTACCATTATAGAGAGCACGTACCCATCTTTAAAAGATCACTTCGGTGACCCTCAGTACTTCACTGAAAGAGCTGTACTAGCACCTACTCACGATGTCGTCGAGGTGGTAAACGATTATGTCTTGGATCAAATTAAAAAGCAAGAAAAAGTTTACCTAAGCTCTGATGAAATAAGCAAGGAAGAGACGAATTGTGGGGTTCGGGAACTTTACTCTACTGAGTTTCTTAACTCTATCAGATGTTCTGGTTTACCCAATCACAACTTAAAACTCAATGTTGGAGTTATAGGCATGCTTCTTAGAAACATCAACCAAGCAAATGGATTGTGCAATGGCACCCAAATGGAGGTAAATTATCTAGGAAAGCGAGTTATAAGTGCAACTGTTATTTCTGGCAGTCATATTGGTAGCAAGGTCTAAATTCCCCGCATCACCTTGACACCGTCCGACACTACCTTCTTCCCTATTAAGTTTTAAAGGAGACAGTATTCTTTTCCATGACTATTAACAAAAGTCAAGGCCAATCCTTATCCCGTGTTGGACTTTATCTTCCTAAACCAGTCTTTACCCATGGTCAATTGTACGTTGTTATATCTAGGGTTACAAGTAAGAAGGTCTAAAAGTCCTCCTTCTGGATGAAGATAGAGGAATGACTAATACAACATCTAATGTTGTTTACAAGGAGATTTTTGAGAAACAATAATTTTTGTCTTAGATTTTCCAAATTTGATAGGAACATTTTATTTTACTTTGTATTTGAACCCTCTTTAATTTATTTATGTGACAACCCTCGCGAATGCGGAAATATAAAACATACAAGCATGTGAAGTAAACTGCGGAAATACGGTATTTTAAAAACTTTTATACATGCAAGATAGAAAAATACGAGGAGTGTCAAAATATTACAAACTAAATAAAAATACCACAAGAGACGTAGTCTCTCAAAGTGTTAACAAAAGACAAGTAATTAGCAACTAGCTAAACAACGTCTAGAGGTGTTTCATCCAGGGACAACGCCCGCTAGCTCAAACCCGAACCCAAAATAGCATAAGCAAAAAGCCATCCATGCAAGCAACCTGTTCATTCATGAAAAACATGAACGCCACAATCAGTGGGGAGTAACTCCGGGTTCTCCCAGCCATATCACATTAAACGTACATATAAGGAAATACAAAAGTAAATCATGCATATATATATATACATGTGAGGTACAATAAGAATAGATAGGCAATTCTATAGATAATGATAAGATCATGTGGAAATAAAATCCGAAACCATCATGTTATTCAAAGACTCGGGGAAGACACTCTTAGGCAACCGAATACGCTCACTAGGGCTTGCATCTCACCGTTAGCGGTATAAGTTTGCTAAGATTGAGACTCGACAGACAAACCAAGTCAAGTCATGCGATGATCACAATAAATCCAACATATTATCATCCATTCACAAACCAAGACATTGACGGTGTCCAATCATGCAATGACCATGAATAAGGTCATGAAATCACGCATTCAAGAACGACACAAGACGACATCTCTCACAGTAAATGAAACGCACTAGCATCGTGTACATGGCAAGTATGATTAACAGGCATCCACGGGATCACATTTCCCTGAACTCATACGCGATGCTTACATTTCGCCTATGCAGACTAATTTCCTCCTGGTAGGACGACGATAATAAATACCCAGTCCTAGTCTAAATCTGGCCAGAATCCCGAAATCACATTTTCCGGTTCGACATGCGATCACGTTTCGCACCCAAGACTCGGTCTTACAAAGAAAACGCCGAGTACCCACATTCTCGGTAGATCAATTCACGAAAGAGGCGGAAAACGAGCTCAAGCCTCATAACATGCGGTACGCTACATGCAAATAACACCACCTCGCAAGTACACAACATTTGACGGCCGGGTCGATCAACGCATAGCGTTCAACTCCCAACAACGTCGTCGTATGCCCACTAACACATGCATTTAAGCAGTAGGATACCTCTCCGTTCCGACATTCCAGCCTTACGAACGGGAAGGTAGCCAAGGGAATGAGAGTACAAAGCACAAGACAAAATAGTGCTCAAACCGGATCATTTGTGAAAACCGACTCAAAGTGGGAACATACCAAAAACCGTCACAAAACATGTGATACAAGCGAATGAGAATATCATATATCCAAAACATGAATCAATACATGATACATAAGCATTAGACCAAGTTTAAGAAGCATAATAAATAGGAAACATAGTTACCTCTCCAAAACAACAAGTTTGGAAACTAACTAAAACAAGGGTTCACTTCAAACTGTCATATCTAGAGTTCTAGACATGCTATTACAGAAATTCCAAGTCGAGGTGATATCTTATCCTCTTACGGTTCCAACGAATGGTCACAAGCCCAAAACAAGCAAGTAACAAAGGAGATATGATCATTCTACCAAAAAGGGTCAGTGCAGTGAAACTGCACAAGTCACGACCGTGACTTGTATTTCACGACCGTGAAATGAGGTTTCACGACCGTGACATGCCATCTCACGACCGTGAGGTGTGTGACCAATTCACCCGAGAACCTTCAACATAAATTCAATCCTTTTATTTCTAATTCTCATAACCATTTCTAATAACTATCAACAATCAATATTCATCATCAACAATCATCAAATAACAACAATCATCATCCATAACATGATTCCTAAACTTACTAATCGTATTCTAATACGATTTCTAGCTAAAAGCATTGTGTGTTAAAACACGTAAATGATATCGAGTAACCCTTCACCGTTACCTTTACGCGTCTTTAATCGATTACTACGCCTTCCTAGTAGTCTCCACCTACAATTAGGTATTAAAAGATGAATATACTTCACCTTGAGAAAGACGGATAATTTAAAAAGCGAGAAAGACGGTAATTTTATTACTAATACGGATAGAGGAAGGTAAGAGGAGAAGAATAAGATGAACTTACGTGAATTCTAGCAAGTAACGAACGAGCTACGAAGATTCTAAGCTTGAAAAGATTATGGAGGCAAGGTTTTTGATATTTGCTTAAGGAAGAAGAAAGAAATGAGTTGTGTGGAAATGAATTAGGTTTAGGGAGTATGAGGGAGTATAAGTAAGGGTGAGTCGGAAAAGTCAACGAAAGTCAAAGGCGGCTCAAAAGTCAAGAAAAGTCAAAGACGACTTAAAAGTCAAGAAAAGTCAAAGACGACTTAAAAGTCAAGAAAAGTCAAACTCGCCTTAAGACGGGATTCTAATGGAATCTCGCGGAAATTCCAAATACGAACTCGGAAATTCTAAATTCGACTCGGAACATAAAATTCTAAATTAAAACTTAAATTTGCTGAAAGGTATCCGTAAAATATTTTCACTAGAAAATAGGGTACATTTCCGGGTGTTACAACTACCCCTCCTTTCAAAAAGTTTCGTCCTCGAAACTTGAGAGTAGAAAACAAAAGTATCAAGGACAAGAATCGGTTTTCAAAATTAATACGAAAACTTTTATAAAGGAAAATATTTATGAAACGAGGTTTTTCTCGAAAACGATTTAAAGAGAAATTTTCATAAGTGTGGAACTTACTTACGGATCTCAAGAGTGCCCGTCGCGAACGAGAACTCTAATTATCCAGATCAAATTAAAGTCAAAATAGTGAAATTGAAAATCATAACAAACGTTAGTAAGTGCAGGACTAGTTATCAGACGTCTCCAATAACAAGTACAAACATCCAACCAACGCAAAATCCAAATATAAAAGTAAAAGAAATCCATTTTCTCCAAAAAGAGGGAACACAAGCCATCTTTAGACTTCTTTGAAACGTTGAATTAGAAATATAATATGGAAATTTGAAAGTTTATCAAAGATAAAATCAAATAACAAGACATTACACGTACATAGAGCGACTCGAACTTAAAGTTCACAAATCACGATAACAAAATATATACAAAACACGCAAAACGAAACAAATCGAACTCTTAGGGATAAGAAGATCAAGATAAAGTCAGCAGGAAGATCTACAAAATTCGACCTCACTATATCTACTAATAAACCAAATCCTCAAGAGAATGCAATTTACCCAATTTGTAACTCATCATTTTTCAATCATCAGAATTTCTACAAAAATATTCCATAATCACGAAACTTCGAGTAACAAATCCCCAATTATTCGAATCCAACTAGAATCTACTAAGGTTCATTGGCACTGTAGACTCCACAACTAACAACTCACATGAAAGATTCATTACGTACTCTAATCTTCTTAGCTTCATCAAAACTCTTATTAGAAACCACCACAAAATGTTTATATCTAGGGAAACAAAACCGCTAACAACCACAAGGTAAAAGAGACTTACCATGAAATCCTTTGATCCAATTTATTCCAAAACTCATTACCCAAAAACTATTAACAATGAACCTTCTCATCTTCAAAAGTTAAAACACAATCCTCAAAGAGATTAGTCACACAATCTCATTTCACTTAACTTTTGCCAATCATAGGGCAATGCGACCGTAAATCAATTTATTTAGCTCCTTCAAACTCTCAATACATCGGTTTTCGCTTATGACAATATTCCTCAAGTTGGTCATCCAATCCAAATTCCACAAGGTAATTATTCCCGTTAGGGTCCAACATTTAAAGACCACAATTTCCCAAGTAACACTTAAAGAATCACTAAAATTCTTAACCACAACTACCAACTATCATTATGATTATTTCGATCCTCAAAATGATATTGCAACATTAAGCTTTCATAGTCTAAAACCACTAGGAGAGTTTCATCCTAAGTTTATCCTCAATTCCTTATAATCATCTAAACATGAAACTAGTTTAATAGGACGGTTAGGTACCATATTCGAAACTTCTTCAAAACACACCTACTAACCCTTACGTTAGCTAATAAGAAAAACTACCTCTCAAGAGAGTAGGGATAAAAGAACATGATACAAGGAACATTAGGAAGCGTCACTAAAGACTACGATAAGATGAAAAAGGCGAAGGCGAAAAAGGAAAACGAGGTTGAGGAAGAGACAAAGCAGATAGTAGAGTTATGAAGATATCTGAGTAAGAAAGAAAGTACGAGCTTGTAATTTCTTAAAGATCAATCTTGACAAAAACATTCAAGAATGGAAATGAAAAGGAATGATGGCACGAATAAAGGTTTAAGATTTAATCAACAAAGTTTCTCCTTTCAGACTTAGGGTGATAGTAAAACAACTCATCCCAAACAAAGGTCTCTTACAAGGGACCATCGTACCACAATCATCAAAGTAAGGTACACCTACATTTAACAAATCGATTACAACCAAATTCATCCACCCTTTCATATAACACGGATTCCCAATTGCGGAATTGTAACTCAAGTATAATAACATTCCTTTAGCTCAAATATTCAACACAACCTCAAAGGTTTCTTTAATTGAAGGACTAACAAATACTCTCTTATACTCGGTCATTTTCAAGTCTATAGCCCACGAGTTCATTATTATCAAAGTACAACATCAAGCCAAACATCATCATTAACATCCCAAGGTATTTCCATCATAACTCACATCATAATTCTCAAGTAATATGGTTCAACTTACAACGAAACCTTACTACTCCAAACAAGTCTCCGATACCATAAGATAAGATCATATCTTTAAATCCAAGGACTATAGCCAAATGCTTTTCCACCAATCCTATACTTACAAACACACCATAGGAAACCACAAGACGTCACTTAACCTCAAAAGTATTTCGTACCTCAAGATATCATTCAAAACTTCTTATCTACACCACTTAGACATATCATAAGCATGGTCTTCAAAACAATACTACACTTTTAAGTCCAAAAGATTAAATTATTAATGAGTTAAGAAATCCTAGCCAACTCATTCAACTTACACCATCGAATATCATGAACTATTTACATACAAGTCATGACAAGCATTTATACACTAAAATCATCAAACATATTTTACCATACTTTCCTCAAGGATACCAACTCTCACCACCATAGGGTGAAATTAGATCTATACCATTTTCCTCAAATCACAAATTCATTCTAACAAACACTAATAGTCCACAAAGTCTAAAATTCTTCCAACCAAGTACAATATGCCACAAACAAAAGGGTATGGCATCCACAAAAATGTTACAAGAGGAAGGTAAGGATACCAATGGTAAGATGAAGGAACTATCAAGAGTAATTTCCAAGAGGAAAACAAGCTGGAAGAGAAAGAAGCACCTAGATAGAAGAAAGAGAGCATAATACAATAAGGACGAGAGAATTCATAGATGAAGAAGGAATACACTTCAATTAGGCTTGTAAATCTTCAAATCTTCGGTAGAGAATACTTCTCCTAGGTAACACAATGATCCACCTCAAAACGGTAGATACAAAAAAACATAACATCACTCAACACAATCAACAAACAAGTTAGAACCTAACAAACATCAAGTACACCAAAGACTACCACCTTAGGTCCTTAAGTCTACCCATCTCTCATTTATTATTTCAAGGTCAAGTAGTTTAAGTTTAGGGTTCACGTGTGTGCGTCGGGAGCGATAAAGCTCTGATACCAACTGTGACAACCCTCGCGAATGCGGAAAGATAAAACATACAAGCATGTGATAAGATATGCGGAAATACGGTATTTTAAAAACCTTTAAACATGCAAGTTATATAACACGAGGAGTGTCAAAATATTACAACTAAGTAAGGAAATACAACAAAGAGACGGGGTCTCTTAAAATGTTAGCAAAGAACAAGTGTTTAGCAAAACTAGCTAATATCGTCTAGAGGTGAAAACTTCCAGGGACAACGCCCGCTAGCTCACACCCGAACCCCAAAACATCATATCCAAAAAGGCATCCAAGCAAGCAACCTGTTCATTCATGAAAAACATGAACGCCACAGTCAGTGGGGAGTAACTCCGGGTTCTCCCAGCCATATCACCTTTAACGTACATATAAGGAAATACAAAAGTAGAGCATGCATATATAGATATACATGTGAGTTACGATAAGAAAAGATAGGCAATACAATATATAATGATAAGATCATGTGGAAATCAATTCCGAAACCATCATGTTATTCAAAGACTCGGGAAAGACACCCTTAGGCAACTATATACTCACTAGGGCTTACATCTCACCGTTAGCGGCATATACTTGATAAGATTGAGACTCGACAAACAAACCATACCAAGTCATTCAATGATCAATCATATAATCATTCATCCAACCATACCAATATATTGACGACATCTCTCACGGTAAATGAAACGCACTAGCATCGTGTACAATAGCAAGACAAGCCAATGGAAGTCCACAGGATAAGACGTTTCCCTGAACCGTATACGATAAGACGTTTCGTATACTCATGACCTAGACAAACAAGTTCACGGGATAAGACGTTTCCCGGAACCATGTACGATAAGACGTTTCGTACACACAAGACTCTAATCCTCTCGGTAGGACGACGATAATAATACGGTCCTAGTCTAAACCTGGCCAGACTCTCGGAATAAGACGTGTTCCGATTCGACATGTGGTAAGACGTTCCACATCCAAGACTCGGTCAATCATAGACGCCGAGTACCCCAAATTCGGTCAACCTTCACGAAAGAGGCGGAAAGAGATCTATAGTCAAAAGTCAAGCTAGTACGCTACATGCAATAACACCACCTCGCAGGTATACAACATTTGACGGTCGGGTCGATCAACGCATTGCGTTCGCCTCCTAACAACGTCGTCATATCCCCACTAAACATGCATACAAGCATCAAGGATACACCCCATCGCTCCGACATTCCAGTCTAACGAGTATAAGGGTGTAGCCGGGAAATGAGAGTTCATAGCACAAAATCATTAGTGCTCAAATCATAACATATGTAAAACCGACTCAAAGAGGGATATATCGAAAACCGTCACAAAACATGTGATACAAGCGAATAGAATATCATATATCCAAAACATGAATCAATACATGATACCCAAGCATTAGACCAAGTTTAAGAAGCATAATAAATAAGAAACATAGATAACTCTCCAAAACAACAAGTTTGGAAACTAACTTAAACAAGGGTTCACTTCAAACTGTCATAACTAGAGTTCTAGATATGGAAATTCAGAAATTCCAAGTCGAGGTGATAGCTTATCCTCTTACGGTTCCAACGAGTGGTCACAAGCCCCAAAACAACAAGTAACGAAGGAGATATGAGCATTCTACCAAAAAGGGTCGGTGCTGTGAATTTGCACGAGTCCACCCGAGAACAACAACACCATTTCTATCATTTCCAATTTTCATAATTTACTTCTATCAACTAACAACAATCAATATTCATCATCAAAATCATCAATAACAACAATCATCATCCATAATATAATTCCTAAACTTACTAATCGTATTCTAAATACGATTTCTAACATATAAAGCATGTAAAACACGTAAATGATATCGAGTAACCCTTCACCGTTACCTTTACGCGTCTTTAAACGGTTACTAAGCTTTCCTAGTCTCCACCTACAAACAATTAGATAATAAAAGATGAATATCATTCACCTTGAGAAAGACGGATAATTTAAAAAGCGAGAAAGACGGTAATTTTATTACCAATACGGATAGAGGAAGCTAAGAGGGGAAGAATAAGACGAACTTACGTGAATTCCGTCAAAGAACGAATGCGGTATGATGATTATAAGATCGGATCAAAGAGGGTTTTGGGTTTTGGTGGTTTGATGAGGAAGAAGGAGATGTTGAGTTGTGAGGGAAAAATAGGTTATGAGGGAGTATAAGTAAAGGGTGAGTCGGAAAGTCAACGAAAGTCAAAGGCGGCTTAAAAGTCAAGAAAAGTCAAAGACGACTCAAAAGTCACGAAAAGTCAAAGACGACTCAAAAGTCAAGAAAAGTCAAAGACGACTCAAAAGTCAAGAAAAGTCAAAGACGACTCAAAAGTCAAGAAAAGTCAAAGACGACTCAAAAGTCAAGAAAAGTCAAAGACGCCTTAAAACGGGTTTCACATGGAATCTTGCGGAAATTCCAAATACGAACTCGGAAATTCTAAATTCGACTCGAAACATAAAAAGCTAATTTAAAACTTAAATTCGCTGAAAAGATTTCGTAAAATATTTCTACTAGAAAAATAGGGTACATTTCCGGGTGTTACACAAATTTTTATTTGTGACGGGGATATCCGTCGTAAACTTCTGACGGGTCAAATATTATCCACTTGAGGTTTGAGGAATTTAGGAGTTATTAGAGATGTTTAATTTGGCCTAAAATTTTCAAGACGTACATTCTTTACCATAATTAATTTTTTTTTCATTTGAAAGTGTTTGTGTAAACTTGTATTGTAAATTACTTTGTAGTGTATTACTCCGTCTTTGCCGGTAAATTGTTTGCATTTACTTTATTTTATAAGAGAAAAATAAAGTAAATGTAACTTATCGATTGGAACGGATAATTTACTATACATCCCATATGAAAATTTGATTGTTTGGTTGATAGTGGATTTTAATCAATCCCCTTCATATACAAATATTCCTAGTTCTCAATGAATAATTTATTTTATGAGGGGAAAATAAAGTAAATGTAAACCAAGGGCGTAACATTAAATAGATCTTCTTTACTTATGTGTGAATAATGTTTTACGGCTTGTAAAAAATTGACAGTTACTTTGTAAAAATTTACGTAAATTCCTTCTGATTTGTACTAGTTTGAAATTCACAATATGCTCACATTTTTCAAGCTTCTGCAACCAAAGATCCATTTTTAATTGATTGCATTTCAGAAATAATACTGGAAATATTAATTATGAAAAATATTATTTTACATTTTTTCAACATGGAGAGAGTAAGTGACTATGTAATACGGAGTAGTTAATTGAGATGTACAATGAACCCATTAGCCCATACAATGAAAATTGTTAATTTAGTCCTTCTAAAGATGTTTTATACTCCCTCCCATCCAGACAAAGGTAACATTGGGCTTTTTGCACTATTCATGGGTGCAGAAAATCTTTAGTATTATTCGTAATATATAAGAGAAAATATAGTCATGCGAGATCTTGTTTGATTCATAATCATGAATGCTACAAGAATATCAAATTATTATAATTTTTAATAATGTGTAACTAAAGATATTCACGTTGCAAAACGCGCCTCGACAAGTGTGAAAAGCCCAATGTTACCTTTGGTGTGGATGAGAGGGAGTATATGCATCGGTAAAAAAAAACTAATTAAACAGATAATTGAAGAAAACAAAAACGGAAAAAGATACTCCGTATATAGAAAGTATAAAATGAAGACGTAACCAAAATGACTTGGATTACTCGTATAGCATCAGTATATGTGTTTAGGCCAAAAATTGACCAAACCTATTAAATTGTTTGTGGAGGGTCAAAATGATCTACTCTTTTTAACCTTAATGTGGGGGTTGATTTTATATGTGATTTGTGATAGAATACGAAGGTAAACTAAGTAAAAGTAATGACGAAAATAACAAAGAAAATAAAGTAAATGCGCAAGGACACACGAAAATGGTGACGCGGAAACCCAATGTGGGAAAAACCGCGGGGGAGGGGGGGGGGGAATCCCGCTAAATATATGCACTAAAATGTAAAAGTACTTGCTAAGATAGTACAGAGTACGCTCTGGCGGTACTACCAGATTCTGGCAGAACTAAGGGCATACTCTGCCAGAAATACAAGATATACTCTGGTGGAACCACCGGATTCTGATGGTACCACAAGATTCTGGCGGAACTTAGAGGGGGCTTAGGGAGTAAAAATGGTATGTAAAATATATTAATAGAACTTTGAGGAATGAATCAAGTGTTATGAGTATGAGAGTGAGTGTGTTGTAGGGTGAGATGTGAAGTGAGATGTTTGTGATCCCTTGCTTTTATAATGAGAAAACCCTAGTAGACTACCTCCTACTGCTCCCCTTGATGCTCTCCTACTCTTCCTCAACAGCCCCTATTTTCTAGTAATTTGTTGCTCGACTAGGTGAATGTGGCTGTTGAGTTTGTTGTGTTTGTTACTGTCAATCTCAACCGTTAATCTTGCTTTGCCTTCAATCTATGTGTTTTTTCCTTGCCCAGTGATATTGCGCCACGTCAGCGATCCATGACTTATTAGATTACCCAGTCTTGCACTGCCACGTGTCATGCCAATTATTGTGAATTTTGGCCCTAACAATATGCATGATGTATAAAATGAAAGACGTAACCAAAACCACAAGAAAATTAAAAGAATTAAAATGGAGTAAGCTGAAATATTTTCCTTGTTAGACCAAGTATTTTCTTCACCTGCAACTTATTAGACATGGATGCATAACCCAATTTAAGTGATCGCAAATTCTCCTATAAGACCGTCGCATGGTGCGACCAGTTAACAGTGACTATTTTTTGAGAAATAGTGACCATTTTTTGATAAATAGTGACTATCTTTTATGACTAAAAAATGACTTTTATTTTCAAGGTGGTCGCTATTTATTAAAAACTGGTCACTATTGACCACAAAGTGGTCACATTTTACTAAAAAAGCACGGTATGAGACCGTCGCACACGAGACTTATTGTTGTTTTACAGCTTGGAGGAAGGTAACAAAACAATATTAGGCTTTGTGTGGGTCCAATGATTTAGGCTTGGGAATTCGGAAGGGAAAAGTGAGAAGCGGACTGCTCGATTGAAGGGAGACAATTTCCTTTGTTGTTTTAGTCTAAGACAATTTTCTTTATTTGGGCAGTTTAAGGAGAATAAAGGGTTTTAGGAAAGGAAGCAAAATTGTTCTTTTAAGAATTAATTCAAATACAAAGGGAAAATTTGGAGGGAAAATTGAATTCCTCCACTTCTCTTCCCTCTTTCCCTACTCCCTTTTCCTCCATTTTCACTATCTAAAGACAATTTTGTTTGGACAGTTTAAAGAGAATAAAGAAATTTTAAAAAGGAAGGAAAATTGATATTTTAATAGTTATTTCTCATACACCGGGAAAATTTAGAAGGAAAACCACTTCTCTTCCCTCTTTCCCCACTCCATTCCCCTCTAATGTAAAATTCACAATTTTTACGTTTTGAGAGTATAGTAATGCAGCGGAACAAAAACTTGATAAAAAGATATGAATTAGTTGTGATATTTAGCAAGATCACCCAAGTAAGACTTGAATTAAACTACTAATCTCGTAAAACTACTTGAATAACTCGGGTATGATGTGCACAAGCTCTCCTCCCTCGCAAGGAACTCGAATCTGCCAAGAATATTACTCAATCTCGCAAGGGTGAATAACGATTAACTCACTCTCGAAATAACGAAATAACAAACTTAAAGGTCGCAAGCAATAAGAATCAAACAAGAATTTCTTGTATTAATCTCACAAATTGTCTACTAAAACTGAATACAAAGCTTAGTATTTATACTCCTAATATCCTTCCTTAAACAGGATAGGATCGGAAAGATTATAAAGACTTTTAAAACAATATGGAAACTAAGACACTTTTCATAAAACTGTTTCTACTAGTTTTAAAAAACTAATCTCTCCTAAAGAATTAAGGAAATTATTACACTAACTCAAACTAAGAAAATAAGATAATCCTGTTTCTACTCAAAGTACTGATTACCTAGATTTAATTAAGCTAGGATATAACTTCTTTTGGAAAGAAGCATCGACGTCTCTTCCTCGGTCGTCAAATAATTGTCTGAACAATACTGGGATGAATTGAACAGTCATGAAGAGTGTTTAATTTTGGTTTTGACTGATTCCTTCCCAAGTAACCATGTTTATTTGGCTCGAACCAATCTTAAACCTTTCAATCATCTTGGAAATATCATAACTTATCAATATCTCGTTATCTCTAATGCTCCTACATCACCCTCCATTTTCAGTATCTAAAGAGTTAGAGAAAATAAAATGATACAATTGCCTAGTAAAAGTGGATGGGCATATGGTATAAAGCCACTATTCTCCACTATTCGGGTTAATAAGGACGCTTGTGCCAAGGAAGAAAATTTTGAAGTTATTTCAAAAATTCAAACATTTTTCAACTTTACTTCATCTCATTACTTGTTGGATTGGTGGTCCGCGGCTTTAGAATAGCTTCCATTTAATCGAATCAAACTCGGTATGAATTTTAAAACATGAACTTTGACGCCTTGTGACTTGAAAAAATACCTGTATTTCATGAATGGAAGGTGATTTTTGTAACATTTGATGATTGTGACGGTTGATCTTTGAACGAATTACTATACAAGATTGATTCTCTTATAATAATCATTGGTTAAGTAGGTCATTAATGAATCATGGGTTTCTGATTATTGAGGTTGTAGATTTGTATTTTTTGGGGTTTTTTTTATTGAATCCATTAATTTTTCATTAGTGGAAGAAATGAGATGAGAGAGGTGAGAAATTACACAAATTCTCATTTGTGACGGACACTATCCGTCGCAAGCTTAAGACGGATACCTTATTCTCTCACAAAATACCCATTAAGGGTGAGTGGAGAAGCACATGGGGGGTGCCCACCTTGTCCCCTCTACCCATTTCCTCTCACAAAATACCCGTCGTAAGATTCGATCCGTCGCAAGCAAGACCTACTGGAGAAATTATACGGGTAAACTTGGAATAAGGGGTCAAGTTGTGTGGAATTGAGTAAAATGTTGTGCGGGATTTCACAACTCCTTTATGGGCTGTTTGGGAACCTGGACTTCATTCTAAAATGAGCATTCAGCCCAAATACATTGTTTGGGAAGCAAAAAATATTTGGATTTGGATTTCCCAAAAATCCAAGTAAATTCAAAGCCTTGATGAAATAGTCCATATCAAATGACACCATCAGGCATGTCATTCTAAATTCTCACAATTCTTCACTTCCTCTCACGATAACTCCCTCCTCCTTTCTTCAACTAAGCTTTCATGGTGATGAAATTCAACAAAAACAAGTCCAATTGATAGGGTTTTTGCATTACGATCATCAATGAATCTAATCTTCGCCGAATTATAGTGAGTTCGCTCTTCTTTATACTATTAAAACGCTCCAATTTTATTTCTAGGGTTTGTTTAATTAATGGTAGAATCGATTTTCTTTTTTTACGTTTATGCGTTTTTTGCTTACTAAATCCGTCTTAGTTATTGTTATCGTCGAGTAATCACAATTTATTGACACCGATTACTATCAAATATTAATGACGATCCTTAGCAACAACTTAATATTGTCAATAATATATAGATTAAACCGTAAACTATGTTGTTAATGGTGATAATTGTTGTCTTTATTGTGTATTAGCAAACTAGTTATTCCTGTTTTATTTGATAGAGATAATTGCTTTGTGACTTGTTTCTTATGGTGGCTAACAATTTGTATGCTGGATATGCTATGTCGGTAATGCTGATAATTTTATGAATTGTTTATTATGTCGGTAATGCTGATAATTTTCATATGTTTGGTATAGAGTAATATGTCTGATGAAAGTAGTTCACGGGTTTCAAGGAAACGGGTTAGGATAGAGGAAGAGGAGGACGATGTGGAATTTATCACACTGGTAATGAGTTTTATTGTTGTTTTAGTTGGGGCACTAAATAAACAAAGGTATAAAGTGAGAGATTTTGCTTGGAATGAACAAGAACGAGGTCAAAAACGAGCTATGTGGTTAGATACGTTAAGAAATAACACGAAATGTCAAGAGCAGTTGCGTTTTGATCGAAGATGTTTTGAAAAATTACTACGAGTTTTAAGGGCACGGGGTGGGTTAGTGACTTCCCGGAATGTCACGGATGAAGAGGTAGTTGCATTTTTCCTTCATACCCTCGCTCATAATTCGAAAAATCGAACTATCCAAGTACTCTTTGCTCGATCCGGTGAAACTGTAAGTCGCCAATTTCATATCGTTCTCTGAGCAGTACCGAGGATTGGGAAGGACTACATTAAAGAAGTTGATTATAACTCTAGTTTTGTTCATGACCCAAAGTGGAAATGGTTTGAAGGTGTGGTTGGGGCACTAGATGGTACTCATATAGATATGACAGTCCCTCTTGAGGATCGATGTAGGTATCGCAACAGAAAAGGCGATATCACTACAAATGTGCTAGCTACATGTGATTCACAACTTTGCTTTACCTATGTTTTACCCGGTTGGGAAGGTTCCGCTTCCGATCCCCGCATTCTTCGAGATGCCCTTCAAAGGCATCCCTATCATTTAAAAGTACCAACTAATAAATATTTTCTGGTTGATTTGGGATATACCAATGGTGAGGGTTTTTTGGCTCCGTACAAGCGTACTAGGTACCACTTGAATTTATGGCGAGGGAACAAACCCACAAATTCTAAAGAGCTATTTAACTTGGTACACTCATCAGCTCGCAACACAATTGAAAGAGCTTTTGGGTGTTTGAAAAAACGTTGGGCTATCTTGAGAACTAGTAGTTTTTTTGATAAAAAAACTCAAGTTCGAATCATAAATGCTTGTTTCATTCTTCACAACTTCTTACGATTCGAAAAAATGGATGAGACGGCTCTTATGGCTGAGGTTGAACAAGATCTACAAAATGCCCATATTGAAGAAGAGGAAGATGAAGGTTATGTAGTTAGTGCCCAACAAACAGAGGAGTGGAATAAATTTAGGGACGAGCTTGCAAAAAAAATGTGGAAAAGTTATCGAGCTAGTAGAGAAAGTTATTGTAAGAGATCACTACTTCTTCAACTATTATTATTACTGTAATCTGAAATGAAACTTGGATAAATAGTGTCACTCATAAGTAAAGTATTCATTGATATGTGTTTTGTTGTGTGAGTGCTTGTTGCTGTTTTTTTGCTGTTAACATTGTTTGTATAACTTATCTTTACATGCTATTAGTTAAAAGCTTTCATGATTACTATGAACTTACATCTTCCTCTCTTATCGGCAATGACGGAAAAACAAAAGCACGTTTTAGCTTCTAGGCAATCCAAGAAAAGAAGCTATGTTTCGTGGAATAACCAAATGGACGCTATTCTAATTTCAGTATTGTATAATCAAATAGTTCAAGGAAACAAAGCTGATGGTGACTGGAATCCTCAAGCTTACCAAGCCGTAGTCGATGAGATAAAAAGCAAGATGGATATGTGCCTTACCACTGAAAACGTGAGAAATCGAGTCAAAATTTGGAAAAAGCATTATGGAGACGTTATGGAGCTAAGAAGCAAGACTAAGTTTAAGCGGGATGATGAAAGAAAGATGATATTAGTTACTTTAGACGAAATGACAGAGTGGACGAAGTACACACAGGTTAGTTACTTTAATCTCTTCTTTTATAAAGTTATTTTCCTTACGCCTTGTCATTGCTTCAAGTCTAATTTTAATCCTCATTTTTGATAAGTTACGTTTAAATGACACGAAACAGCAATCAGACATTTCAATTTAGGCCTAAATCATGTGTTCTTTTGTTTCTTTTCTTACGAAAGTGTTGTGTTCGACACTCTAACAGACTTCCTGATGAGACACTGTAGCGAAGTCTGTGATTCATAAGTTACAGGATAAACAAGGAGTTATGTTTGAAATAGGAGCTTAAAGCATCGAAAATGAACACCTGTAGTTGGATAAGAAGTACAGTCTATTTCATCTTTGATTTTGCAGGATAACCCATCAGCATCTCCTTATTTAACAAACATATTGAACATTGGGATGATTTTTGTGTGTTGGTTGGCCCGGATCGAGCTCTTGGTGACGGGGTCGAGCATCATGAAGAAGGTGTTGCAACGATGGACGATGAAGTAGATGGTGGTAGTTCAAGTGCTGACACCACTTCAACTAGTTCCAAGAAAAAGCAAAAACGAGATGTATTGGCGAAGCCGTTACTAGTTTTGCGAACTCGTTTCAAACTTTTGTTGATAGCAAAGTCAAACCTGCATCATTGAGCGGGAAAGAAGTATATGATGAAGTTTCCAATGTGTACGGCATCCTCCCTCATCAAATATTAAGAGCTGTGAAGATACTAATGAGCTCTCCAAAAGAGTTTCAAATGTTGAAGGACCTTCCCGAGCAACAAAAATTGGACTGGATCTTGCTGTGTCTTGCTGACGGTTAATCTTTTCTAAGATTAGAGGAGATTAGAGACGTTCTTTAATGCCGTCTAGATTTTCTTTTGACAACAATGTCCTCTAGATTTTGTGTTTATGAGCAACTCTTTTGAAATTGTAATTGTGGCTGTCAAATTGTGTATACATTGTGGTACCATACTTTACTTTCCGACTCAGTTTCAGGAAAAGTGTAACTTTCCGACTTTTTTTGTGTTTTTTTTTTGTGTTGTTCACTGTGCAAAAGTTTTGGCCTTGCAAACACATAATTTGAATGGTAATAGGTATATGTTGTAGTTGTACAAATCTGGATTCTCAAATTTTTGATCTTGCCAAACACATAATTTGGATTTCTTAATACCTTGTTTTGCCAAACAAAGAATTTAAATTTGCAATTCATGATTTTGATTTTCATATTTCCAATTAACAAATTGAAATGAAATCATGGTTTCCAAACGCCACCTAAGGAAACTTCTTTCCACAGTAGCATGATAACAGCTAACAAATGACTTCTCCACAATTCTGAGATCATTTTGGGCGCTTAACACCAACAGCAAAAGACACCCTCTGTGGTGTATGTTGGGGCAAATCAGTCTTGGGTTCTTGAGACAAACTAGGGTCAATAGCATCTTCTTCCATTTCTTCTAATGCTTGTGTGGTCTGCTTTGTGGGTACCATTAGGTGGTAGTTAGGGGCAATTAAAGTGTCTTCTTCTGGAGGAAGTGGAATCCCAGGTCCACCAGCGTTCATTGGTAGCGGGATTTTGTTTCGGTTTCTGGCCAGCTCTAATAGAACCTGCTCCAGAGATCCAATGTCAATTGTGTCTCGAAATTCTCAAATTGAGAACAGAACCTTGTGAATTTACTTGCAAAGGAATAACCAGGTGCAATGGCGGAAAGGAAAAGGGTATGCTTGGGGAACGGGAGCAAACGACAACCTAACATATCCTCGTACAAATAATAACATTACCCTAGCGTTTTATAGACTCCCGCAACTGACAGGATGATAGGGGTTGGATGAATTAACCCTTACCCTCATGTTAACAAGACAATGAGACCGTTTTTGGATCACCTACCACATTTACTCCTACATTGTATAACATTTAAAGTCCAGACTCCAGACTCATCAAGGGTATGTATATGTTTGTGATTTTCTAGCATCACACCTTTCAACAATTTAGGCCTGTCGTTTACAACAGTGACAGAAATATGAAAATATAAGACTCTTTACCACATTTGCTCATGTTCATCAAAAGAGCAACTAGGATTCTAGAATCGAGGGACAGTACGAGACGCGGGGCCCCTCTCCAGTCTACTATATAGACATTATCATGAAAACAAACATCGATAACCAAATAGATAACTGATCATTACGAGATGAAACAACAAAAATACCTCACGAGGCGGAGGTTGCGAGAAGCTGAAATTCACTTTAGATTGTATCGCGAGCTTAATATCATCAGGGTCAATTGTGGCTTTACCAGCATGTTCTGAGTATACTTGTGCATCTGTTAAGACATCAACAACATACCGATACCAAAGTTCAAGAAATTGGTGTACTACCCGAGGCTCATGCTCCTCAACGCCCATAGACTTTAACAGTAATTTCACAATCTTCGCATCCCTAGGAAGATTTTCCTCTCCCTCTGCCATAACCTTTTAATCTGCCACACCTATGGTACTAAGCTATTATCCACATAGAACTTCAAAACAATGCAAAACTAGAGAAACCTAATGAATTAGAAAATGCGAGACAAGAGTTCATCTGCTCAGCATATTAGCACGGCCTAACAATTCCTAACGACAATAGCAATAACAAATCAAATCCTTTAGAGCTTTGATAGAACTTAGCATCACAATACACAACACTAGATAAACAGTAATCAGCATATATATTTACTATAGAGGATAGCTAAAGTGGACACAACTAGCTGCAACATCAAGACATGTGAGACGTTTCGAGTGAGGGAGAAAAGCAGTCAAAACATGGGACACCTTTGGCAATGCATTGTTCCACATAACATAAATTAGTACTACCAAGTCTCAATCATTTGTATAACTTTGATTAAAATACCCTCACAATTAAATAAATTTCACTCCCCACGTCCCAATCAATTGTTTAACTTTGATTAAATAAATTAGTACTACCCCGTCTCAATTGCCGTATCGTCAAAACATGCGAGGAAAATATTGAATCAACAACTTGGGGAAATCAAACATCCAAACATATCACGTTTGTGATTTGTGAAGTTGGAGTTTTATGGACATACATCCAAGCAGCAGGGTGATCTAATTATCCAAAGCATCACAAATAACTAACAGCTTATCCGAGATTAGATTTGTCCATAGAATGTTTACAACAATCAGATTACAATATAAACAAATATACACAACACCACAGCAATTATTATACCGAGTACCAAAGTAAGTCGACTTTAAAGGAATAAAAAATCTGAAAATTAGGGTTTATACCTCGAACAGGGGTGAGAAATTTTGGTGCTCCTAAAGGAGGTTGTTCGCCGGTGGTGGTCGTTCGAAATGAGTTGTCACCCAAGCACTTCAGCTTTTCCTAAAACTATTACTCGGTCTGGTAATTTGCATTTACTTTGAGAAAATTATTAAGAAAATTGTAGAAGATTATTTGTTATTGTACACAAATAAATTAGACACACTAAAATAAAAATGATAAACAAATAACCGCGATGAATGAAGTATTTTCTCAAGGAAAAATTACAAATAACCCTAATATATTTACGTAAGAATTATGCTAGGTCTAATCATTTTATTACATACTAGTTTAATCCCGTGCAAAAAAAATGCACATAATCTACTACTCCATGCTAAAGCAGAAACAATTCTTACTCTCTGATTGGCTGCAAAAATTCAGGAAAAGCGGGGCCCACATCAAAAACAAAACATTAATTACCCTTTCTCCTCACACTTAACACTTCCGATTTCTTTACTCTCTCCTCAATCTTAACAACTCTAATTTATTTTGTTTACATATTTACAAATTCCATAATTTTATTTTCATCTTATTTTCATATTCCATGATTTTAGGATGATTATGTTTTCTTATACTTACAATTAAAGATTACGGAAACACAAATATTAATTAAAAGGATGGTTTTTCGAAAATAGTATCGGGTTTGAAAATAATTAATAAAATAATAATTAAAACATAAATATACACGTACTACTTTTTTAGACTAATTATGATTATTATTATTATAAAATGCGGGGTTTTGAGAATAACTTTAGGTTTTAAAAAGAAAAAAATATATATATAGTTAAATATAGTTAAAATATTATACAAGTACACCTTTTTAGACACAATATAAATTTAAACAAAAAAATAGAATATAATAAAATTTTAAAATAGGAAGATATTTAAATAATTTCAAGGTTAAAAAAAACGTTAAGGTTTTGAGAATAATATGAAAATGATACATGCATAACCCATGGGTTAGTGCATACAAATAACAAAATAGAATAAATTAGACAAAAAAAAATATGATCGCACATTGTAATAATCGAACCAAGTTAGCCCATCGTACTTTTATAAAAACAATCAATTTATATACATTGTTATAGTATAATTAATATACTTCAAAATAAATAAATAAAAATAACAAATCATACGACAATTGTTTGTATTTAACATGTTAAACTAATTGCAGTATCGTTTAGCCTTTAACATGTTCAATTATTATTTTGTTATTTTGGGTCTAACATGTGAAATACCTTTATTCAATCCTCTGTATAATTCTAACAAAATACGACTGTATATATATAATATTTATATCTTATATATTAGCTGAAACGAGACGACAATTTTTGCAGTTCTATTAATAACGTTGTTATTACGACTCGTGCAATAATTGGACGGGTTTAAAACTAGTACTTTTAAATTCGAAATAACCTATCTTCATATTTTTTTTCCTTCTTCACAGTATTCTGTTTTCAATAAGTAATTTTTTTTCTAATTATTTGACTCATTTAGTTTTCGTTAAAATATTTCATTTTTTTTACCTATTATTATTCATTGTACAAATTTTCTTTTGGACAAATGTGCACAACTTCCAGAATTTTAAAATTGTTTTTAAAACTCGTATGTGTTATCGCAATTTATTTTTATTATTTGTATTTTTTGGATGTTCATTGTTATTTTTGTATGTTGATGTTGTAATGTAGGATTTCATATTAGATTCACTAAAGCAAAATTATTGAAATGTAATTATACTAAGAAAAGATGGTGAAAGAATGAAGGAGAAAGAGTAATTATTTAATAAAATTATTTAAGAGATTAATTAATTATGAAGTAAGAATGTGGGGGTCCTACCTACTTAAAATTTGTTTAATCCTTGAAAACGAGTGACCAATGGGAAGAGAGAAAATGTTTCCTCTTTTATATAAAGTAGATGATAATGATTTCTTTTTTTTTTAAAGAAAATAAAATAAAAATAAATACATGCGATTAATATGGTAGAAATTAATAAGTACCTTGTTGATACTTAACATTTAATTAATTTAGTGATAATTTGAAGTCATATCATCATATAAATTACATATACAAAGTATTATTGTTTTATTGGTACGGATATTTCTTTCTTTACAAATCAAAAATTGAAGTAACAATAATATTATAATAATTAAGAGATTCCATTAATATTAACCATTTCATCGTTCTTGCTCCCACCTGAAAAAAATGTTATATAGTATACAATACGATATAGTTGTAGGAAAATTATTAATTTAGAAAAGATAATTAAAATTTAAGAGCAACGTTATAAACTGGAAAATTGGTATAAGATGGAAAAAATATTTAGATGACTTTCCTTAAATATAAGTTATGACATAATTGTGATGTAAGAATATAATTAATTTAATTGTATACTAAATTTAATAGGTGTGTGAGTAGTGAAAGTAACAATAGTCATATCGGGAGTAATGAAAAATATAATTCACTACAACAAAAAAGGCATTTTGCGACGGATTTGTTGCGACGGAATTCAAATCCGTCACAAAATTGACTTTGCGACGGAATTTTTGGTGTTTTGCGACGGATTGTAACACCCCGTAATTTGAAAGACCGAAATTATATTTGAAAAGTAATAAATTTAATTTATTTTAATTTATTACGATTTATTTGAATTTATGATAATTTAATATAATTATTTTGAATTTATTTGGAATTAAAGAGTAGGTTATACGGTTTAAACCCGAACTTCATTTAACTATTCCCGAGTCAACTTAAGTCCCGGAACAAACCCAAAACCCGACTCCTACATGTGCCACACGCCCCAAGGCACCTTTTTCCCTCATTTTAGGGCTTTTGATTACTTTTGATTAAACAAATACAAATATCTAAGATATTTGTAACTTTATCGATCTGTCAACTTAAATTCCGCAACAAATCGCTTAAACCCGGACCCGACTTCTTCCTCCTCCACACGCCTCTCCCTCTTGTCCCTTAGGATTAGATATTTTCATTTCTTTTGATTAAACTAACATAATATCTAATAATATCTAGATATTTACCATAATATCTAAGATATTTATAAAACCCTAGTCAATCCCGTTACAACAAGTTCAAAACCCGACTCCTGTTAATTCCCTATATTACACGGTCCAACCTCCCCTCTTACTCACTAATTATCTTTTTATTTTACATTAAATCAACTTAATATCTACTTAATGCCTTCTTTAATATAATCACAATTGTTCTTCGGGTTCTTGATCGTTCTTGAGCAAAATCGTCACAAAACCTTCGTTACTTGGCCAAATCCGTTCTAAATTATATTTCTAGAGTCTCCTCTCCGCTCTTCATCTCCGTGTACGTTTCATTTTCAATTCCGACAAAATCGTTTTCAACACGTTAATTGTTGAAATCAAGTTTTAATACTAATAATGTTATTTTTGTCATTTCTTATAGGAGAAGATTATGAAGACGAGTTTGGTGACTCGTATATTTTAGAAGAAGATTAGTAGACGGGTTTTTAGGTCTTATTTTGGTGCTATTTGGTTTTGTGCTAGCTAAGGTAACGATTACCGAGTTACTCGACGAATTAATGTCACATATATTTTTGTTATTTACAGTTTTAAGTAGTAACATGCTAGGTTGTTATTATTATTAAGTTTTATGAGTTTTTAACATATTTAGTGTTTTTGACATGTTGGATGATTTGTTCATAATCATAATTTTAGTATGAATGATGGTTGAATTGGGTGTTAAAATGGATGGTTGTTAATTAAAACATGTTAGAAATAAATTTGGGGTTGTTGTTGGTGGTGGCCGTGACTGGTGGCCGAGAAACAGGCCCGGTCCAGGCCCGGCTGCCCGGTCTTGGTTGGCCCGTTAATTGGCCTTTGGGCTTGTGTCGATACTTGATTGTTTTGTTGTTGTTTTGACGGGTTTTAAATATGTTAAGCATGCGGGAAATATTAAGAAACGATTTTAGAAATGGTTGACCAAACCAGGCCCAAACCAGGCCCGTGGGCCCGGTCCAGGCCCGGTTCAGTCTCGGCCCGGTCCAGGCCCGGCTGACCCGTGAGCCCTCCTTTGGGCTTGTGACGGTTTTTGAGTTTATTGTTATTATTATATCATGTTTTGTAATATTTAGTAAGTGGGA